>JBAMCD010000152.1:12452500-12685000 GCA_037075365.1 Drosophila emarginata
CAAGATACAAATCAAACAATCATCGATTCAAATCGATTTCAAAAACAAAGCGAAAACAATTCCATTGCAATAAAATTGTTTAAAAACTAATGCCCAGATAAAGTTTATACCAACGGCCACTAAAAAAACTATTTTTTCAAAGAGATCTATTCAAAAGTTCCTATATAATTAGACACTTAAAAGAAAGTAAGGCCAATATACCATCAATAATTGGATCTTCTTTACTTAATAGTTTTAGATTACGACTAAGATTTATTCTTGACTTATATAAGATCATTATATGATATGGCACTCGTACATATATTAAAAATATTAACGAAATATTGAATGTATTTTAAAAAAATGTTTATAATGTTTTTAATTCATTAGGGATAAGAAAAAATAATCGCATAAAATTAGTTCAAATTCGGCTTTTATTTTTAATGGCGTCTAGTATTCAAAAGTATAAAGATTTTTTCAAAATCTTAATCATTTTTATAATAATATTTGAATATTTTAGACAAAGGTCGTATATAGTCGCCGTGTCAGTACCCTTTGATGATATCGATAAACCTTTAGTCTCATTTGGTTCTTCTTGGTATTTGAATGATTTTCATTGGTCAAAAATCCTTGTTAATCTCTCAAATAGGCAAAAAAATATCAGAAATGGATGTCCATTGATCAAGAATAAATAAGATAATTTTGGGATCTAACTGGAAAATTAATAGATCACTATATCAATTCAAGATAACGTTGAAGAATTTCAGTATTCAGAATACTTAAAGAGTTTTAAACAATTTTTCTTTTACACAAGAAAGGAAAGAAAAACTTTCGAAATCTCTAATACTATTGAAACGATATGAAACCAATTGACTTTAATCCTTTTCCTTAAGCAGTTAAAAATATTTAAACAATTTCTGTTTTGAAAAAACAGAACCTTATGAGGATTTTTCATAATACAAATTTCAATGATTGCTATTTCTACTCAACTGACAATTCAACAAAGAAATTTTTACCTTTCAGGAATGTTACTTTATTACCTTTCATTTGATACCAAAATCGATAAATCTTTTATATAGAAGTAACAAAAAACTTTACATAAATCGAACCATTTCATTAATACTTAAAAATTTTTGTTAATTGGTTTGATTATTTTTATTAATTATGGAAACTAAATACAAGTTACAAATCTATTTATACTTAAAATAAGTGTTTAAAAGATATTTCGAATGGATTACGAAAATTCTTTAATTCATACAACACTATTTTTGTTATACAACAACTGCAAATAAAATAATATTCACGTTGTTGGTTAAACTTATCTATTGACTCAGCAATTGGATAAATGTTAAAAGTGTTTTTGTTTGTAGGGTATTCAAAAATCGGTGCGTCAACATAAAATTGACAAAGATTCTTGTCTTATTACGCACTCTTTGGAGCTGTTCGCACTTCATTGAAGATTGACAATGTGACTGCATATCTAGAACTGTTATTATCTGTATCTGTATCTAGTTGTATTTGTTTTTCTCATTTCCATCTTCATCTGCATCTTCATCTATCTTTGTCAAAGAGCTTTAGGCTTTTGTTATTTATTTTTTTTCTTTTTTTTTTTGTTCATTTTTCTTCATATTCGTTGTTGAGATACTGTCATAATCCAGTCTTATCTGGGTCATTATTTGACTGGCCAACGTATCAGTTACAGTCTATCTTACTAAAAGTTACCTGCAACACTAGATACAGATAGACATATCTGTTTACTTTACCAAATAGAGAAACAACAACAACAACAACAACAAAATCAACAACAAAAACCAACTTTGCACCTTAAAAAATTCTCAATTGTTGTTATCGCATATTTTACTTCTTACCTCTACTCCACCACCTCACTTCCTCTCTTCACCTTGATTGCCCTTCTTGCTGATATTGTTGCACGTTTAGAAATGGGCTAAACAAAAATGTTAGAAAAAGTTTTGCACCTTCTTTTTTTTTTGTTTATTATGTTTTTTATTCTTTTATATATATATTTTTTTTTTTGGCATGATAATGAGAGAGTGTGAAGAAGTTTCTTGGGCAAAAAGTTTCCTTTAAAATAAAGTAAGAAGAAAATTCAAAAACAAATTGTTAGAAAATAATAACAACAAAAAATCCAGGAATAAAGAAAGCGCCGACTTGTAAATACCCTCATTCTAATTTCCCTCAAGAAATTAATTGAAAATACAGAATTTTATAATTTATAACAATCGAAAACTGGAAAATTTATTTTGATAATCTAAATTTAAATTACAATGAGCTAAGTTTATTTTATATATTTTACTATCGTTTCGTTATTGAATTGAAAATATACTTTCCGTTATTTCAGAAAATTATTCGAAATAACTAAAACTGAAATTTAATAAAGCACTAAATGAGATAAACGATTTGATGAACTATTTAAAAGAATATTTAAAACAGATAAAATAAAAATAAAATGGTTAAAAATAATACTAATTCATACAAAATATTAAGAAATTTTAACAAAAATTTAAGATTACAAATGGTTACACCAGGGTCCGTAACAGTTCGAAATTATATTTTAAAAAAATCAATATAAACAACTTAATAGTTAAAAGTAATATTTATTCAATAAAAAAATAATTGTTATTTTTGATATTAAAGAAAATTGTATTTCATAAATAAGTTTTATATTTTATACTTTTTTTTTTGCTGGTTTTTTCTACTAAATAATGAAAATAAATATAATTTTTAAATTTTATTTTTTAGAAAACAAAACTGAACCTCAGTTAGTAAATTAAATAAATATTAACCATGTAATTTACAATTATTTGCCATGCAAATATAAATTTTTACACGTAAAATGCATTATTTTTAAAATTTTTTCGTTTGCAATTTAAGAATTAATCAATGCAATTTACCTGAGTGGACGAATACTCATTTTTTTTTTCTATCCAAAAGTGAACAAATTGAGTTGCTGGTTTATTGAGTCATTGAGTGAGTGTTTTTTTTCATTCTTGTTCCTCCTTCTGCCACTCGTTCGCTTTCTCTTTTTTTTTCCTTCTTATTATTCTTTTCTTCTTCTTGCTATTTTTCTCTTTTTTTTATTTTGTCAAGTTCATTAAATAAACTTAGTTCCCGCCATTGGCATATCAACAAGAACATTTTCTGTGTTGCCGTTGTTTTTTTTTTTTTTGTTTTCGAGGCGCCATATGGCGGCTGTGGCAGTGGCAGCGTCTGAGGGAGTGTGGCAGCCGCATTTTCTTTATAAGTAATTCAAAAATAGCACGCAAAGTAAAAAGTACGAAAAATTAAATAAATATGAAATGTAAAATACAAGCTGTGAGTGCAGGACGAAGGATAGGGAGACAGCCAACCAACCAGCCAGACAGGCAGCCAACCAGCCAAAAGATGGCAGTATCTTCTACTTCAAGAACAGGACCAAGATAATACACAGTAACAGATACAGAGCGAGACAGCGACAGAGAGAGAGAGAGAGAGAGAGGAGAGCGAGCGATACAACGTGAAGAACGCAACATAAGCAAATAAATACAGGAAAAACTTTTTAATAACATTTTTCGGCCTCATTTGTTGTGAAAACAATTTTGCCAGGATCTTGGAGAGTCAACCAAAAAAAAAAAATGATAAAGAAAAAAAAAAAAATCTCAGGACCACCCAAAACACGGACCCAGTGCTCACAGCCCAGATGCTTGTAACGGATATTAAATTTTTTCCGCGTTTACCTCGAGACGTCAACCAATTTCTTGAAGCCATCTCAAAAGTCAGTCCGAACCGAGATGAGACTTGAGACTGGACGGGGGCCAGAGACTGGAATGGTTGGGCCTTGCCTTGGTCCTTAGGTCCTTCAAGGTGGGATTATTAATAACCTGTGCGACATTTTTTTTTTTTGCTTTCGCTTTGCATTGAATGTCAGCTTTTATTTTGCTCTTCCTTCATATTTCTTGCTTAATTTTTATGATTATTTATACAAATTATTATGAGAGGAGCCAAGGACCAGGACCAGTAAGAGCAGAAATAGGTCCTTCGAAAGCGATAGGGAAAGAGAGAATGAGAGGTTGGGGGAGGGGGTAGATGGAGGTAGCGTGAGCTAAAATGTTTTCCATATTGTGGCCATCATCATTTTTGCTTGCTTCGCCAATTAGTGGAGCGCTATTATTTATGTTTTTCTTGGTTTTGTCTATACCCTATACTCAGAAGGGTATATAAGGCAAACAGTGAATATTTTCCACAATTTTCTAAAACTCAAATCGAATTTTTACTTACAACCAGGTAAAAAAGAGCATAATTTTTCAAGATTGAATTTTTGATGAAAACACAAGAATACTTCTCCCATAGTTTGCAGGGTATCTTGCAGTCGTTTCAAACGGTAAACAGTTTCTCCCCTCTATTTTTTTTTACTTTTTTGGTAGAAACCTCACAAGCTAAGGGGAAATGTTGGATATTTCAAAAAGAGATGATGGCAGAGCAGATAGCCATACCGCAAGCCTCATTACTGTCGGTGTGGGCGGCGAAGTCATCTCTGGTTACCATTTACCATTTGGTTCACAAGAAGCCCTATGAGGCATATACAATTCGGATACACACACACACACACACATACACTTTAATCTATATACCTTTAATATATTGATGAATGTAAATAAACTTTTACATTAAATTGTATAAAATTGGATGTCAGTATATAAATAAAGGTCATTGTTTTTGACCCAATTCATATTTTTCTATAAAATTGAAACCTTTTATATTTGAAGTGATCCTTAAAATAATGAACATGTGTTCGATCTGATTGTGACAAGTTCAAATCGATTATTTGTGTAGATATACGCAGATCGATTCAACTGTAAAGGGCAGTTCCGTTTTCTAGAACTGTTTGTTGGACTACGGTGGATTATCCAAATTTTCATTGTCCACTGAAATCGGGTCTTGAATGTATGTAAAAATATAATAATATAGAAACCTAAAATTTTCAAGTGAATAGATATTTTATTCCAACCACAATTGAATCTCCATGAGCCAAAATTGAATAGGAATAACATTTAGAAGTTACGGTGATTTTGGATTAATGGAGATTTTCATCATGGCGAATTATGGATTTGCCGTGAGTTATTATAGGAAAAATGATTGGGATTATATTGAATATTCTTTTTATCTCTAATTTTCTTTTAATTATCAATATGTTGAGAATAATATAAAGGATAAGTGAATAAATTTTGTGCTGTCATTTATTTACTAGAATTTTTCTTAAAAAAAACAAGCAAGCAAATTGTATATCAAATGCAAACGAGTGCAATTGTTCCCTTTGTCGATTCTTTTACTGGCTCAATGGTAATTTTAGGGTTGTCAAGTCTCCGGGAAACCTAATTAAATGAAAATTTCTTACTCTGAATATCAGTTTTTTTTAATTTGTTGATACGATATTCGATGATACGATATTCGATGAAGTATAAAGAAAACGATGCGATGTAAACATCGAAATGTAAAACTATTCTAAAAAGAAAGTAAAAACTATTTCTACTTTTTGATACTTTTTGATACTTATGATATATATCACATGTTAATATAAACTATGTTAAAAATTCGAATAGGTTATTAAAATTCTTTAGACGACCAATTGAAGAGATAAAAATGTGATTTGCAACACTTATAATGTTAATCATTGACACTTATAGAAGACACTCAGCCTAGTTCGTTTTTCTTTTGGCAAGTTTATCAAGTTCCATCTGAGTTAAGGAATTCATTCATTCCATCAACATCTTCGCTAAGTCGTTAGACAATCAACTTACTTGGCCGAATCCTTAAAGTTCTTTTTTTATATATTTAATAAAAACAAAACTCAACTCGAATCCCAGCGATTTACACTCACAATTGTCTTATGAAGTGGCAACATGGCGAACCGTCCTCGGTTCTCGGTCCTCCGTTCTCCGTCAAGGACATAGCCGGCTGCGGCTTATGGCCATCCTAATTTGCACATTTTAAATAGGCAACGCCGTTGCCGTTGCCATTTCTCCTCCCTTTCCTCATCATCTCCATATCCATTCTCGCACTCAATGTTTGGAGAGCATTTTTATTAAACAGATTGATGTAGTATGGGATGGGGGAGAAGAGTAGCAGAATGAGATGGTGGGTCGGCAAATGGCTTAGGCTTAGGGATTAGCGTGCTAGCTAAGATTTACGCACCAACGCCCTTTTTTATGGACGGACGGCGTGAAATTGAAAAGTTTTTCGTGAAGAGCTAAGAGGGGTATGCGGAGGAAAACCTTTTTTCCGACCTTTGTTACTTGCCTTCTCTCCCGCCCTCTCTCTCTCCGTCAATAATTTCCATCTACTACATCTCCATCTGGTTCTTTATTATGTATGCTTCAACAGGGTGATACAAGGGGCGCCACCTCACAGAGTTGCATTAATCAGGGCTTTGGACAAAGCAAAAACTATGGAACCCTAAAGGCACCGCCATCGCCACCAGCAGATGGCACAGGTTCAACGCAAGTGTCAGAGAATCTAACCTATGCCTGGCACAATCTGGATATATTTGGAGCTGTGCATCAACCCGGATCGGGATGGCGCCAATTGGTGAATCGTACACGTGGTCTCTTCTGTAATGAACGTCATATACCAGCGCCACGAAAACATTTACTTAAAAACGGTGAGTCCGAAAACGAATAAAAAAAAAAATAAATAAAATATTGTATCGAACGAAGATATGTATCTAAAATCATTTAATTAAAAAATATATTGTCAAATTTTGATGGCAAAATGGAAAATTCTATAAATCAAGTTTATGTTTCTGAACAAGAGTCAGAAAACCAATGGACTTGACGACGACGACGTGACTTAACCGCCTTTTCGTTACAATCCTCATTATCCTCAAAATTGGTAATGCCATAGCGTAGCCAATATATGCTAGGAACTATACGTTTACCATTCCTCAATGGGGCATTACGACGTATTAACATTCTGGGGCGATATTTATTTAGCCGGATTCCATCCAATTCGGAAAGTTGACTTAAAATGTGCGGCACTTTTTGATTCAAATGATCGCGAATCGAATTATTATTTGCCAAAATTTGGAAATTAGACATTTTGCGTATTCTTCATTCAAACCTATGTTGTTTGATTCAGTTTCAGATTGTAACTAACTTTCATTGTGAGACTGACAATTTAAATTATTCAACTACAAAAAGCAAGGCATGCTTTATTAATAATTTCTTTAAAAAATTAAACCATTTTTAGTTTGCGGTGTGGCCTATCCCGGCGAACTTTTGGCGGTAATGGGAAGCTCTGGAGCTGGCAAGACAACACTGCTCAATGCCTTGGCCTTTCGTTCACCGCAAGGCATTCAGGTATCCCCATCTGGAATGCGATTACTCAATGGTAATCCTGTCGATGCAAAAGAGATGCAGGCCCGATGTGCCTATGTTCAACAAGATGATCTATTTATTGGATCACTTACCGCTCGCGAACATCTCATATTCCAGGCCATGGTACGAATGCCGCGAAATTTGACCTACAAACAGCGTGTAGCTCGAGTCGATCAGGTGATACAGGAATTGTCGTTGAGCAAGTGTCAGAATACAATTATTGGAGTGCCGGGTCGAGTGAAAGGTCTATCGGGCGGTGAACGAAAACGTTTGGCCTTCGCCTCGGAAGCCCTCACTGATCCACCGCTATTGATATGCGATGAACCCACCTCGGGACTGGATTCATTTACAGCTCATAGTGTGGTCCAGGTACTGAAGAAGCTATCGCAGAAGGGTAAAACCGTCATTCTAACCATACATCAGCCTTCATCGGAATTGTTTGAACTATTTGATAAAATTCTGCTAATGGCAGAAGGCCGTGTGGCATTTCTCGGCACACCCGGTGAGGCAGTGGACTTTTTCTCCTAGTAAGTGACTTAAAATTCCCAATAAAATTGAGGGGACTTCCTATTTTATTTTTTACTTTATGCAATTCTAGTGTAGGGGCACAATGTCCTACGAATTACAATCCAGCTGATTTCTATGTACAAGTATTGGCTGTAGTGCCTGGTAAGGAGGCAGATTCCCGAGATCGTATAGCCAAGATATGCGATAATTTCGCCATTAGCAAAGTGGCCAGAGATATGGAACAACTGCTGGCAACTAAAAGTCATCCACAGCCGTTAGAGCAACCCGAGAACGGATATACCTATAAGGCCACATGGTTCATGCAATTCCGTGCCGTACTTTGGCGTTCATGGTTATCCGTGCTAAAAGAACCATTGCTGGTAAAAGTTAGACTTATTCAAACGACGGTGAGTTAGACATTTAATTTAAAAAATTTATAAAGAGGATTAAGAAATATATTTTTAAAATTTCAAGATGGTTGCGATACTTATTGGATTAATCTTTTTGGGTCAACAGTTAACCCAAGTCGGTGTTATGAATATCAATGGAGCCATTTTCCTCTTTTTGACCAATATGACATTTCAGAATGTATTCGCCACTATAAATGTGAGTAAAAATCTATGTATGTATATGAACGGTTCTACGTGCCCGATTAAGACAGTTTATCAAACACGATTTAAGATTATAATGGAAAATTTAAATCTTTTTTAGTCTTCAATTCATGTGGAATAAAAATATCGTCTCATTTGTAACTTTTTTAGGTTTTCACATCGGAACTTCCGGTCTTTATGCGAGAAGCTCGAAGTCGTTTATATCGCTGTGATACGTATTTTTTGGGCAAGACCATAGCAGAGCTACCTCTCTTTCTTACTGTTCCATTGGTATTCACAGCGATTGCCTATCCAATGATTGGATTACGTGCCGGAGTATTGCATTTCTTCAATTGCTTAGCCCTGGTTACACTGGTGGCCAATGTGTCTACATCGTTTGGTTATCTCATATCGTGTGCCAGTTCATCTACATCTATGGCCTTGTCGGTGGGTCCACCGGTGATTATACCATTCCTTTTGTTTGGTGGTTTCTTTTTGAATTCGGGTTCGGTGCCCATTTACCTGAAATGGTTGTCATATTTATCCTGGTTTCGATATGCAAACGAGGGCTTGCTCATCAATCAATGGGCCGATGTGGAAGCGGGGGAGATTACATGCACCTCATCGAACACCACATGCCCCAGTTCCGGGAAGGTCATATTGGAGACATTGAACTTTTCGGCTGCCGATTTACCGCTAGATTATGTGGGTTTGGCTCTACTTATTATCAGTTTCCGCGGATTCGCCTATTTGGCATTAAGATTACGAGCCAGGCGCAAGGAATAAATCGCCTTTCATGGCGACGGGAATTTTTATCATATCTGTATTAAATATTGTTTTATTTGTTTAAACCTCTTCCCCAATATTACATACACAAAGAACAAGAGAACGAAAAATTAATTGTTACCTAGATTGCAATAAACTACAAATTTAAGTGGTATTTTTTTTTTTTTAATAAAGTTTGCTTTTGGTACCATACAAGATTAATTAAACTCTTTTCAATTTAAATTTCGCGCTAATTTTCAACACTTATTCAACACACACATGAACAGACCAGAAAACTAAACTCACCACCAGTGTGGGCCAGAAAGCCACCACAATTTGCTAACACCACCACAGCCACATCATGCTCGCTCTCTTTGTTATTCACTCTCACAAACATGCTCTCGCTCTCTTTGGGTCTTTTGCGTTTTTCTTTTGTTCATGCTTGTTGCTGTTTGGGCAATAGAGATGAGCGTAAGAATCAATGATTCATTTTATGTTTTAAATAAATATGTATATATTGTAAATATAAATTTATTATTCACGGATTCTTAAGTAAATTTGTATTAATTTATTCTTAGATATTAGAAGAGTAAATGATAAAACGCCATAGTAACTGGTACATAATTTAAGTTGAAGAATTTTTTTCCTTGCTTTCGTCGCTTTTAGTTTCAATTTTAAAGTCATCCAGTTCAAGTAGGCTGCTGTTTAAAACGTTTTTAAGTTTCTAGCTATATTTTCAATTTGATAAGTTTACATCAGTTTACATAAGAACTTTGCAATATCTATTTTTTTGTCTGATTTTTGTGGAGGACAACATAAAATCAGATAAGCTATGTTGAATAGGAACTAGTTCCATTCAATTATTTAGCTTTCGCATACGCTCCCGCTCTTTTTCTCTCTTTGCGGCCAGAGAGTGCTTCTCTTGCTTTGGCGTTCCGTTTACCTTTGGCTCTAGCAAAAAAGTTTGTGTTGCTTTTTTTTTGGATTTATTGTTGTTAGTGTATTTATTATGTTTGGCTGTGTGTGTGTGCAAAAGTATTTAAAACAAAAGTGCAACGGAAATAGTTAATAACAAAATTTCAGTAGTAGCTGCGGTACGCTTCGTCGTCGGTTCGTTTGTCGTCGTTGCGTCGCTGTGTCGGTCAAAGTCGCCAAAGAAAAAGAAGGAAAAACGCAAAAAAAAAGAAGACAAAAACGAATGTATTTTTAAACAACAACACACGAAAAGCGACACCATAAGCAGAGCGGCTAAATAATTTTCCAAGTGAAGAAAAAACAACAACAAATTAAGAAGCAAAAGCATAAGAGAAGAAAAACATAAGCAAAAATTTATAGTGTATTTAATTTTTTTTTTTGGTTAGTGGTGTTTTTTTTTTGTTAAATTTTTGAGATTTCCTTGAATAAAAGTGAACGTGGCATATTAAAAACAAAAACGGAACAAAAAAGAACAACATAAACGTAAGACGAAAAGTTTGCCCCGACAAACAACAAATTGATTTTTCACCAGGCCGTGGCCGGGCGTACCGGGAGGACCGCCGGGAATTATAAACCGCCCATAACCTCAATACTTGAGCAACAACATGAATATCGATACGCTGAGAAATGAATGGGATGAACTTAGCCGGGAATATACCGAGCTAGAGGTGAGGCCAAACTAATATACTAATATATACATGTACATACATATTTATATACTAATGTATTACAAAATTCTAAACAAACTAAAAAATGCAAAGTTAAACATTCTGATTTTCTTTATACCATCATTCAATCTAAATATTCGTAGAATTGCAATAGACTGTATATTGAACTGCTGGAGCAGCTGCATGGCCATCAACAGAAATCGTTTAACGAGATCAAACATCAGCGCTATCGTATGAATCAAATAACGGCATCATTGCGACAGTGAGTACTTTACCCATTAAATTTAACACTTAAACAAAAGATTAATTGATTAAAAAATTCTTAACTACGAGGACTATGTACATACATATGTATGTATATTATTAGATTACTCAGACTTGTTCGTTAATCTCAAATTCTATATGTTAATTGTAAACCGGCGTTACATTATAATATATGTATGTACATATGTATGTAAATTGTTTGGACTTCTGAACTGTACTGTACTTGTTACCCCTAATACGAAAGCGATTATTGTATCCTGTTGAAGTAGTACTGGCCATTTTTGAATTGCGATTTAGAAAACTTATTAATAAAATAATCACTTATTGTGAAAAGGAATATATGTATGTATGTACCTACCCCCGTAAACCTATGAAATTCCGTATCAAATAGCAGCACAGTACTGTACTGTTTACTCCATAACCCCGGTCAAATAATTAATTTCATAACAGTGAGTACTGTACTGCTTGGAACTATAACTCTTAACCTCCAAGTGCCAAGCTTTTATTCTCCATCAACCCCTTTTGTCAATTGAAACACGCAGTCCACACAGCTTTCCCTTCTCGTGTTTCTACCCCTATCCCACTGCTTTTTCGTTATCATTCTTTCGGCAATGAGTCGAAGTCGATCGTTTGTTGAATACCTCTTATCAGGTTTGGTAACAACTATTTTATACCCTCTATAGAGATAGAGGGTATATACATACATACATACATTAGATGTCGTCAAAATAACCCTCTCATTTCTTTTCCCGGCTGAATAACGTTTACCTAAATTTCCTTCGTCGGAGAGAATATACAACAAAATACTGGAACATCAGCACAGAAGTTATAGAAGTCTTTACTTATCCCCTCCTTTTTTCGGTGGGATAAACTTCAGCTATTGTTTCATCGGGGAGAAAATGCCACTCATTGATTATGAACCTTTCTGCTCCTTCATCTCTGATTTGGAAGTCTTATATCTGGTATCCGCTATAGTAAGATGTTTCCCGTAGTAACTCTACAGTATTATAAAGGTTACTTTAGTTTCGAGAGAAATCTTTACATTTTGTTTGATAACTTTTAAACTGAAAACAGAATAGAATTATAATTGCATTTCTCTATACGTTGTGCATATTATAATAGACATTAATCAAACTTTGGCTGAAGACGCATTTAAATACACAATTATATACAGCGTATCTGAAAGTCGGCACTCGCAACATTTATTTGTTTCTAACCCATCAACAATTTTTATGTTCCGGCTTTGTTGAAGTTCTGTGCTTTACAACTGTTTCTTGAGATAATACTTAATTTCTGATAAACAAAAAATAAAGAAAAGTAAAACCATATTTTTACCTCCTCTAACTAGACTTTGCCTCTAAAATAATAATACTTTTTATTATTCAGACCATAAATACAACAAACAAACAACGACAACAACAACAATAAGCAACAACTGTTACTGTTTTGTAATTGAAGCTGGACAGACGGACAGTGGGACAGACAGAGCATTGACTCTCTATCATTGGTCTGGTTTTTGTGAGCATAGTGGAACTGAAATTGAAACTGGCCAGCTGACCGGATGCCCTTGACCCTGTCTTGGATTTGTGTTTTGTGTCGCTGCGTCGCTTTTTTAAACAACAACAGAAACGTACATACATACATACATATGTAAAAGTTATAAGAGAGAGAAAAACTCGCGCAACACGCAACCAGTCAAAAGCAAATACAATTGCATAGATATATAATATATATATGTACATACATGCCTACATATACACACACAGGCTTGGTCAGGTACAGTGGAACAACAATGACAAAACACTTTTAGACTTTTGATACTAAGGCTAGCTCCTAGAAACAAATTATCACAGAAACAGTGACCCATTCGTGAATCTGTGAATGCCTTTCGTTTGGTATGCACAAGAGTAGCTCTTAAAGCACTTTAATCCGACAACTGGTAGAACGGATCGCTGAAATCTCCATTTAGTTTGATTAAAATCGTACCAGAATATCTAAAAAATTACAAAAAACTTTCTGTTTAATTATTTTCTCGACGCTTCTAACAATGCGATTTTTTTTTTCAAGTAGGCGGTCTTAACCGTTTGATTGATATGGCGAATTGCTCCAATTAGACATTTAAACTGATGATATATGTACATATGTATGTATATAAATATTATATAAACTGGTTATATCTTAACATATTCATGACGGCTGTAGTCGGCGGTTTGCATTCTTAGTTAATCTCACTACAGCTGATTATACAGTTATATAATATAGGTATTAAAAACAGCTGATTATTTGTTTATTCAATCGATTTGTATCTGAATTCACAACTGGTGCTCCCCATTGTCAAAAAGTGGAAACAAATAATGAAATAAAAAGATGATATCATTTTGTGTTGCTTATGATTCACATTTAATTCCCACGCCACAATGTCACAGCAATTTGAACCACTGTGCGCCAAAGCGTAAGGTAATAACAACCTGTTGTTGTTGCTGCTGTCGTTGAAATCTGCATCTCTCCACCGCTGAACTTCTTCTCCTCTGCCTTTTCACCCCTCGCTTCTCTGATGGAAAAAATTGAGTAAATGAATAGTAATGGCAGCGGGTGAGAAGGAGGGGGTGAGTATGTAATGCTGTGAAGGCTTTTTGTTTGTTTTCTTCACACTTTAAAATCTCGCCAGTTCCTTATCTCATTATATGTTTTAATACCCTGTAACTATGAGATTAACGGTATTATTTGGGATCTACAATGTTTATGTAATTGGCCTACACATGTTCCAATTAATAATATTATCTATAACTTGTGTAGTATTTAATCTATCATTCAATGAAACCGAATATATCAGATATACAAATTCTATAATGTATAATTCATATAATACATATTTTTAAAAATTAAAATAAAAACTGCCGAGAGAGTCTATGCAACAAAAGTAATTAAAAAAATTAAAGGCCACCCGTTAAAAGTTTACAGTTTGTGCAGGGTATTTTAAAGTCGGCACCCTGACCTCCTAAATTAAACGCTTGGAATTTATATTTTATTGTCGCGCGCGCATTTCAAGTCGCGTGTTTCGCCATCACGTTGGCTACTATACATATATAATACACATATGTACATATATAATACACATATGTACATACGTACATATGTATGCTAATATATGTATATGTATGCATCTATAGGCATCTGCATATTTCTATATCTTGCTATACAAATATAGCTAATAATGTCCATTAAATTTAACAATTGTTTGATAGCATTTTGAGTCGCACTAAAAAAAAACAAACAATTTGCTGTTAGTGTAGTTGCTTATTCTTAGTACGCAAATTTTTATTTTCGCAAATTAATTTTAATTGAAATATGCAAATAGAAGGCAGTTAAGGCATTTACTCAACTGTTTGTTGTAATTCTTGTTGTTGTTGTTCGTGTTTGCTGGCTTATTAAGTACATAAGTTTTTGTTTGTGTATTTCGCCTAAAGTGAAAGATGACGAGAAAGAAAAGGTGTGTTGTGTGTATGTATGTATGTGAATGATATGTCAGTATGTCCCAGTACACACACACACACACACATACGTACATAACTGGCTTAATAGTAGGGTATGTCAACAATCATCACTATTATCATCAGCATTGAGAGAGACGAGACGGTATGAGACACTGAACTTTGATCAATAGACTATCAAAAGCTTTGTTTATATATCTCAAGATATTTAAACTAGATATGTAGAGAGATATGATACTATAAAACCGAGAGAAATGCAAATGAGGAAATCTTTTTTTTTTATCTAGAGTAAAGGAATTTTAAAGATGTCAAAATATGGCACTAAACCTTACCCTACATTTGTTAGTGTATAATGCAAATATTTCTCTAACCATTCCCCCATCTGAGGTGGATCTTAATTTTTTGGGAATATAAAGATAACTCCTCTACATTATCACGTTTATAAAGGGGCAGGTACAAGCATGTTAACAATTAGTTTTAATAATGAAAATAAAAAAAAGCAATTAAGCATATATGTATGTATGTATGTATGTAATTTATTAATTTTTATTCTGTATAAAAATTTTTACTTCACTTTTACAACACAAAAATACGTATAATATGTATTTTAAAATATAAAAATCCAAAACATACAAAAAAACAACATTTAAGCAAAATGAATATAAACTTTTTAAAATGAAAAGTTGATCCCAAGGTCTTTATGATCATTCAGGCAAAGCACATCGATTTGCAATATTAAAAAAATAATTTTTTTAAATGAAGTTACAGTCTAGCAAGTTAAAATATAAAACTTTAATAAATTCTGTCAGTTTTAAAAAATATATATTATTCGTAATTTTCACATTTGAATAATTTTTAAAAACTTTTTTTTGGTTTCTAAATTTTAAAAGGGTAGATTTGAAAATGCAATTTCAAAATTAAAAAAAATTTTAAGGTAATAGTTTATTTTGTTTTTAATTAATACACGAATTTCATCTTCCATCGCATAGAGTATTATTTTATATTAGCAATTAATTTATAGATTATATATGTGTATTGATTATAAATTAACTTAAGTAAAATGATACATATACAGAAATACAAATATGATTTAAGCAGTTAATTGAATTGCTGTTCTAGAGAGTATAAAAATCGTAGGAAAGAGCAGAGAGAGATATAAGATGTTGCTATATCATAGCTATATATGTACATACTTAGTTAGATGCAAATATTAAAATAAAACATGGATTGCATACTCGAGGGACTTACATACCAATTTGTAGAGTTTTTAGAATAACATATATTGTTAGAAGAAAGTGTGATATATCCAAAATTTCAGTAGTCTGATGACAACCACATAATGCCATTTTCTATTTAATCTCTCCGATTATTATATACATATGTATGTTGAATAATCTTTTGCATTTCAGCGTATTGGTCAAGAAATATTATTAATAATGCTTTCGTTTATCTATTGCGATTAAAAAATCGTAATCGTTTCGGTTACCTAATTATTGCAATTCATACGTATTAAGTATACAAATATAAGAATATATATGAAGCCATTGGACTTTATGGACAGTAGCGGTGATTATCTACCTATAGATCCCGTAATACCGATCTATGTATTCATGAAATTTTCCAACGCACTAGTTAATGATTGTCTAGACAGAGTTGCCATTCATCTCGGAAACTTGGGAACACTATTCCTAATCCTATTCAAAGAGAGTTATCAGAAGCCGTTGAGTGACTTTTCAATGTATGTATATACTAAGTTTCGTTAGTACTAGTTGCTACGACGGTATTTTTGTTTTTTTTTTTTAACCTAAACATACACATTCACACACACATACGTTCGGTACGTTTGAAAAGAGTGTGTGTGTGCTTATCAGGCATTTTGTGGGTGTTTAAAAATAAAACATGAATTATACAAGCGATTGATAAATTGCCTACCAACCGTACAATAATATACAACAACAACAATCAATGGAAAAATCGAACGCGCAGTCAAGCGACATAGTTGAGCCCAAGCGCACATACGTTCCATTCAAGGGAATGGCGGAACGACGGCACGGTGTGAGCGGCGTCACGGCAAAAACGACGTCCAATGTCATAAATTTTGAACAAAATCAAGTTACCTTTGAAGCGCCATCGGATGATGATAAATACCCATATGAACATAAATATATATCTGTGTACATATATATGTATGTACATATGTATATACACATACATATGCATAGTTACTGTTAATTGGCCTGACAAAACCACCCATATATCCCCTCTCTTTCACCCCTACTCCATCATACACCTGCACTTATCAATTATGTATATCTAAATTGAACTTTGACGCTGCTGAGGCGGCAAAAATCGAGAAGACTACAATTTAGCCCGCTCATATAATCGAATCGAAAAAAAAAACAAAATAAAAAAAAATTGTAAACCTCTTTTGACCATTCAATAAAACTATAAACATTAACAACAAACCAAAGTCCAAAAAAATTGGTATAACTACAAATATACAGTATATATAATACATAAATAAGTTAATTCATACAATATTATTATATATATTTAAATTTTAATAATGAAAAATGTTCTTATTATTCAAGTGCCACTTGAAGGTGGCAATCGTTCGTTATCACTCTCAATTTTTATGATTAATATTTTCATTTTGAATGTTAATCCCCTCGTCAATTTGATTAACATATGTGCTACATATAGTAGATATGTATATATATATATACTATTTTGGCTTATCTGTAAAGTAGAAAGATATTCCAAATGGCAGTGTATAATAAAAAGCTTTTTAGAAATCATTTTCCTTGGAGTTTTGAGAATATTTTTCTACCTCTGCTGTGAGAGTAAAGTAAAATTGTTCAGATCAGTTTGTAATGCATGTCCGTCTGTCTATTTCTATGCGTCTTTTAGATAGTAGTTTTTGAGCTATGTTGATGAAATTTAGTATGCAAGCTTTTTAGGTAGGTAAGTAGATTGAGCTATTAAATTGGTCGGATCGAATTACTATATCATATAGCACCCATAGGAACCATCTATTAAAAATTATGTTAAACCACTTTTTTCCTTTCTAAGCTAAGTTTTATACAAGCCAGTATGTGCGTTTTGTTTAAATCAAGAAAGGGGGGACGATCGGTACAAAAAAAAACTATTTTCTTGTAAATTATATTGAAATCCATCTCATTGCCATCGATAAGTTATATGTTTGCCTATAGGTTTACTTGTTATTGTATTTCTTTCTATTCATATATGCATTAGCATCTTGCAAATTCAATATTGTATTCATACATTTTCTGATAACCATTTTAATAATTTTTAAAGCTTTGTCATATTAAATCCTCCTTAATTATGTTGTCAACTATTACAGATTCAAGGGTCCTGTAAGTCCTGAGGAGAAGGAGAAGATCGATGATCTGCAAAGGATGACATTGAAGCGAAAGGCGCAGCTGCATGAAATTGAACAATCGCTGCCCACTAAATCAGGCCGTTATTTGCAGGTGAGATGGTAATCCGTAGATATAACCCCATTTTACTCCTCACTTTTGAATTCTGTCTCCTCACCCTTCCTCCTTCCAACTATTCAATTCCTGCCATAAAAGTCCTTGATACTAAGGCCATTGTTCAATCTGAAAGTTTGTCGGACAAAGTTTCAGCGTTCTTTTCATTTTTATTCTGTTACACTTCCCTTGATGTACTGGACTGGACTGGACTTGACTTCAAGTTGACTTTATCTACTTAAGCTTTTTCTATTTTGCCTTTATTTTTTGTTTAATTTTTTGATTTTCTGTATATATATAAATAATTTTTTTTTTTCTCTTTTTTGTCTGCCTGGGTGCGTCCCTTTAGATTATCCTGGGCGATGTGAATGTCTCAATTTTGAACAGAAACGACAAAGTTCGCTACAAAGATGACTATGAGAAGTTTAAATTAATACTCAACGTAATTGGACTGATAATGGCGTTCTTCAACTTGATATTCAACTACAGGTAAGTGGACAATCTTATGGCCAATGAATGTCGAATGTCAAAGGAGGAGTCATCTATCTAGCTTTAAAACTTACAAAACTTTTATACCTGATGGATATTCAACGACTCCCTTTTTGCCCTTTCTCTTTGTTTTCTTGATTTTGCAGAGCATTGGAGCTGGCCTTCATATTTCTGTTAGTTTGGTACTATTGCACCCTAACCATAAGAGAGTCCATACTCAAAGTAAATGGCTCCAGAATTAAGGGCTGGTGGCGCGCCCATCATTTCATATCAACTGTGGCCGCTGGTGTGCTACTTGTCTGGCCCCAGGGTGAACATTGGCAGCTCTTTCGAACGCAGTTCATGTACTTTAATGTTTACATCAGTGAGTTAAGCATGAAATCTTTTTTTTTTTATTTTTTTAATATTTTTTACATATCAACTATATCCATACTATGCTATACCCTATATGTATGTGTTTTCCCCTCTATGTATGCTGATGAAATTTCATTTTTTTTCTTTTTCTTTTTGTCACTCTCTTTGACATTTCACAGGCATTGTTCAGTATCTACAATTTGGCTATCAAAAGGGTTTACTCTATCGCCTAAAGGCTCTCGGTGAGCGGCATAACATGGATATCACCATCGAGGGTTTCCATTCATGGATGTGGCGTGGCCTGAGCTTTTTGTTACCTTTTCTGTTCATTGGTTATGCCTTTCAGGCATACAATGCCTGGACATTGTTCAAACTGACCTATACACCAGCCGATGCTCCATGGCATGTTTCGGTCATGTGCGGATTGTTCCTGCTTCTGTTTGTTGGTAATATTTCCACAACACTGTGGGTGGTGCCCGAAAAGATACGTGAAGGTCCCAAGGAACGTTATCGCCTACAGAGCATGGGCAAGTCCATGAAAATGCGCATCGAAATGAAGGCAAGTCTCAACGAAAGCAAAAGTGAAAATAATGAATTTTAACCTCGTTTCTTTTCAATCGAATGGAATATTTTTCCATATAACCTTTCGAAAACTCGATTATTGAACATAATCCTTTCTTTATTATTTGAATTATGTGATTTTTATTTTTCTTTTTTTTTATTCCTTTTTACTTGCAGAATAGCGCCAGTGATTTGGATCTTTCCAGTGGTTCAGATGTGTCACCCAAGAACCAAGCTGAGCAGACGCTGCTATCTGCTGCAAATGCAACTGAAACTGCAACACAACCGCCCGCCGATAAAAAGTCAGACTAAATTAGTAACAACAACAATAACAACAAACAATAAATAAAGATGAAAAAAAGAAACAAAACAATATTAATAACAGCAAAAAAAAAAACATTAATAGAAAACAAACAATTTCCTGGCATTTGAAAATAACATTAATAATTTCCTATTTCCGAAGCTCTCTAATTTTTTTTTTCTTGCTTACTTATTTATTTTGTAAAGGTTTAAGCTAATTTTTTTTATCTTGTCCATTCGTCATCCACAGCAGTTTTAATTATAATATTAATAATTATTTTGGAGCAAAAAGAAATAGTAATGAAGGAGAGAGAGATAGCAACAAATGCTTACATTTAATGTATAAAAGTGAAAAACAAAAACAATAATGTATATTTTAAACCAACACTTATATTAGATATATAGAATAACTATATAGATATATATCATGTGTGAGAAGTAGATATGAAAACTACTCTTCCATTTCCTTTCTTGCATATAAGTTGACATCCTAGGAGAAAAAACTTTCAATGGAATTTAAAAGTTAAAGTTTATACTATTTTATTATTATTATTTTACATATTTTTTTTTTCTTTTTTGTTTGTATGTTTGTGTAAAGCAAATTGATATTGAGTGAAAAAAAAAGAAATAAGAAGAACAAAGACCGAAGATGAATAATAAAACGAGAAACAATTTAAGAAATCAAATGCGAAATTGAATTATTTATTTTCTTGGCATTTGAGAATGAGAGAGAAGAAGTGAACTTCTATTGAAGCGGCACACCCATCCCCATCTGGTAATTATATTTACGTAAATTCATTAAAAATGTTATGTTATCTCTACATCTCAAAAACATTCATCCGTTTAACGTTGTGGACCATGGCATGGAGTTTGACTTATATTTTCCTCATAAGAATAACGTTTGAACGCATTTGAAATTGCCAAATTTGCGAATATTAAGTCTAATCTATGGAATATAGCTTAGAGATGTTGGATATGAAAACCTCTAATTATTTAGATAAAGACACTTAATTTCATATGTATTACGAAAAGTAAGTATACTGTGATCCGTACGGGGATGGATATACATACATAATTTTTTTAATATTTTTGAAGTCTATAATGTAATTTATGGATGTTTTTTAGTCTAAAAGAAACCATCTCCAACTATATAAAGTATGTATATACTATTCCAAAGTACATACATATATATCTGTCTGTATCATTGCGATCTTCTCTGAGATCCTTTAAGCTATAGAGCTAAAATCTAAGTTTTCATAAGATTTCTATTGCTTAATAATTATTTAAGTGACATCGAAATCGGTTGACTATACAATTTTATTAGTTTTTCATTTACATAGCTCAAAATTAAAAGTTGAGAAAAAAATCTAAATTTAAAAGAAGGCCCTAAAAATACTTAACCCTCGAGGAACTGAAATAGCAAGTTTTACTGAATGCTTTCTGAATGAATATTCTAAAAAAAAAAGTCGCAAAAATATTTTCCCAGATATTTTTCAGTTTTTCAAAATTTTTAATATATATAGTTAAAAAAATTACTGATTGTCAGACAAATTTTGAACATTTTAAGAAGCTATTCGAAAAAATCCCATCATTTTGCTTCAATGGCATTTTAAAATTACTAAAAAATCTTATTTTCGAGAATAATGCAAAAATCACAAAAAGATCTGTGACTTTTAAAGTCAATATTTTCAAAATCAACTGTGATAACTTATGAAATCTCAAATCAACAACAAATCAGGGACCAAAAATAATTTTTATTGTCAAAATTTCCTTCGAAAAAGTCACTATAATAACGATTATTTAAAAGAATTACTTTTTACTGTTATTAGTGATTTTTAAAATATTTCGCAAGATTAACTTTTATTTTTGATTATAATTTTTTTTTGCTCATCCCAAAAGAATGCTCTGAAGGTTTTGGTTAAATTTATTAATTAAAATCCAATATAAAATTCACAAAATTTATTTATAAGAAATATTTAAAAAATCAAAAATAACAATTATTTTTGGATCGAATTAATATTACTCATAATTGAACAGTTTTTATTGATTTTTTTTATGAATAACTTGTAACTGTTATGGAACCTGGTTTAAATCGAACTTTTCCCTTGGTACTTTTCACTTTCTTTAAACTTCGTTTTTTTTTTTTTAGGCTATTGACAAGGTAGTCGAAATTAGATTTTCACTTTGTTTCGACTTGCATTTATTTTATTATTTAAGATGGAACTGACTGTACAAGCACGTTTAGGTGGCGACATCGACGTCTACGTATACGGCATCTCTTTATTTTACTGGCGGCCATTAATGCGGCTGCCACGCCGTTGGTACGGCCATCTGAATGTCTGTCGGATTGTCTGCAACAAAGGTTCGCCTGCAATGCGGCAAAAGCGGCGGTTTTTGTGCACAATTCGCCCGCGCCGCCATCGTCAACCGCAACCACAGCTATGGAGGCAGAGGCCATTTGAGGGGACATCCTGTATGTCCTGGATTCTCGGCTCTCAGCTCAGTCCTACAACAACTACAACTACTACTACTATATGCTGTCCCGGCCATTTGCTTGTCTCGCTGCCGCAGCCTAATTTGGCGAGAGTTCATTAATTGCGTAAACGGCAAGCGCTTTTAATTATGTCGAACGTCGACGTCCCTCACAAAGGACGAACCCTGAAGAGACAGCGGCAGGAGCAGCAGCCGGAGCAGGACTAGTAGAAAGTGATGGTAATGGGCAGTATGTAATGGTTATAAAGTTTAAAGTTGGGAAAGAGGAGTTGGGTCAGTGGAATATGGTCACCCAGTCGGAGCATATTTTGTGCATTTGTGGCATTGTTTTCATTGTTGTTGTTGTTGTCGTTGTTGTCTTTTTCCCATTGCCCGACTCGGTCGGTCCAGCACCGGGTTTTTCTCCCTGTTTTTCTGCGGCAACAATGAAATTTACGACTTTTGGTCAATGCAGCCACATCGCATCGAATCGCATCTCCTCATCAATGACGATGAAGGAGGAGTAGTGGGTTCGCGGGATAGGGATAGGGATAGGGGTAGGGAAAGGGGTTGGGGTTGGGGTAAGGTGTGAGGTAGTCAGTAGGTACGATTATCATTTATTGCAACCGCATACCGGGAAATGGTGCCATTGTAAAAGCGGGTAATTCGTTAATTTGATAAGCATACGCCATGTTGGCCAGGCAATTGAAAACGTGCCCAAAAATGTATTGAAATCAACCCACCAACCAATGTCCCACCATCAACACCATCACCAACAACAATTGGCAAAAAATCATATTAAATAAGCCTGGTAAAACCAAAATTGGAATTGAAATCGGAACAGAAATCAGAAGCTGTATAATGCCACATCACTGTAAAAAGGGGGAAGGGATGGGGAGGGCGAAAGTGAATTCTTTACGGGAATAACTATAAATGGTAAACTTATTCCTAATACGGATTATTGCGAATGTGTGTAATTAAAAGTTTTTGTACTTTAACAATTTAAATGAAATCGGTTAGCAGCACATAAAAAATTCTACAAAAAGTTATCGAAACCAAAGCAATTTCTTTATTTAAACTAAAGTTAGGTTTTTAAATGTATTGAAAATTGCTATTAAAATGCTTAAGTATAGAAAATAATTTTTAAAAGTAGTGTTCCCCGAAAGATGAAAGATCTTTTTATCCCCGGAAATCTGATCAAACCAGTTGCATATATAAAGCTGCATCATTTGAGATATCGTATTTATAAAGTATAAAGTTATTTTCACATATTTGAATTATAGTTGTTTTTTTTTTATTAAAATTTATATTAAATTTATAGTTAACGATAACAGCAAAAGAAAAAAAAGTAAATCTCTAAATGCTTTAAGGACTCTCATCTTTTTATTGGCCTTGGAAAACAAATTGTTGATCAATTTCTAGTGCTTTTCAATGTTGGAATGCTTATATCTGGGCAACGTTGTTTTATATAATAATCTTCACTCAAATACGAGAAAAAAAGTATTTTGACAGATTTAAATTTGGTAAAGTGTGAAAATAATTATGGCCAAAAAAAATGTGAGAAATATTTTGACTGAATTTGTTGTGCAATATGTACTGTATTATACGATGTCAATTACTTTTAACCGGAATAAATACATACTTCAGCAATTTAAAACTGAATTAAGAAAGTATAATCTCTACATATATTCTTGAAGGACATTTATTTTTTAATTGGCCCTAGAAACTAAATTTTTTGTCCATCTGTTTTTCGCAATTTCCAATCTTTGTTGGAATTTAAAAAAAAGGATTAATATTTGTGGTTACATGTGAGCAATGGAACTTAACTTTGCATTACTCATACAAAAAAAATTAAAGCTAATTTAGAAAATTCATGTTTTCTGAAATGAAAAGCTGAAAATCTTATTTGAATAAACAGAAATCAAAAGAATCGTTTGTATTTTTAACTGAAGCTATAGTAAGCATCTTTAGATTGGGAGATTCCCTGGAAAAACGAGTAGTTTTGAGTAAAAATCACGAACTATTTTGAATTTTCAAAAATTGAATTTCTGAAATCAACCCAATCTGAGCATTAAGACATTAGTAATATATTTTTTTATATGGCTGTGTATTTCCCATTTTAATTTAACCATTTTTATATTTAATCATTTTATTACTAATAAACAATACTTTAAAATTTTGCATTCTCCACGAGCCTAGAAGTAGGCAACGCTATTTACAAATCTCACCTCGTTTAGATTCTTTATGTCCTGAACACCCACAAACACATCAACTACACACACCAACACACACCCACATACATATGCATGTGGACACTAATTATTGGAGTGGGTGTTATTGTTATTGTAGTTGCTGCTGCTGTCGCCAGCCAATAATTCGATTTTAATTTATGCGCGAAAAATCGCACTTAATCATCATTTGATTTATTATACGCCCAGAAGCTAGACGAATAAAAAGAGAGACATATAGAGAATGAAAGAGAGAAATAGATAGAAAATAAATTTTACTAGTCATTGTAATATTATTGTGATTGGCTTATCGATTTCTAAAGCAAAGAGATGACTAAAAATTGATTGAATAATCATTTGGTTAAATATCAATACTGATCATTTAATATGGAATAGATTGCTGAAAAAAATCAGAAACTCACACATATTGATAATTGCATACTATATAAATGTGAAGTAAATTTTTCATATAACTAGAGAAATCTATTACAGATTTTTTTTTTCTGTTTAATTGGGAAATTTTTACATTAATTCTTTTATCTATTATTAATACAATAGGATATATAACAATATTTGGATTCAATAAATTTTTGACACTTTACGCCCTGAAATAAATCATTCTAGATCTGTTGCTAAATTCATAATGACATTTCAAATTTGATAAAAAAAAAAACCCGCTAAAAAGATTCATATCTAATTCCCATTAGTACATGACATACGATATATAAATATATTTATAATACAATAAGGACAAAAAATGCAAATCAAATAATCATATTTAAAACGTCATTAATCATCAGTGACAAAAAAATTTCCAATTTCAAAGGCACACAAAAATCTGACAATGCAAAAATCGAAAATTAAAAATTGTTCACACATTTATATATATATACATACATACATACATATATATGTACATATATAGATTATTTCTTTTTTGTTTTTCATATTAGTTTATTTTATTATTTGGCATTTGTTTTGTTTCATTTGTAAATTGTATTTGGAATGAATTTAGGGTCAATTGTAGTAACTTGGCCAAGTCAAAAAGTCATCGAAAAGAAATTCAATTTTCGCAGATTCAATGAATGAGAAGAACAAAGTTTTCTTCTTTTCTCTTTTTTTTTTTTGCCCAATGGAATGAGAAGCAAAATTAAATTGAGCAATCAAATGAGCATAATAAGTTAATCAAGAACTTTCGATAACAGAAAAAAAAAATAAAGAAAGCCAAGAATAAGAACAAGATGGCAAAGAAGAAGATAAAGATGCGGAAGAATAGCAACACACAATAGACAAATTGAAATCACAAAATCCGACAACAACAAAAACTAAGGGAAGGGGAAGGGGAAGGGAATGGATATACTACTGGAAATGGAAGGTCAAAGGCGGCAAAACAGGTTGACATACAGCCAAATACATAAATAAATGCACTCAACTATGTAATATGGCGAAAGACGACAATGGGTATGGAAAGGGTAGGGGAATAGTAGAGGGGCTACAGAGTGGGCTAACTGACTGGCTCTGGTCCACAATCGTGCGGCAAATGTAGCGTAAAATCGGCAACGTTGCCCACAAAAATTGTTAGTTTCATGTTGGTTTGCTGCTTTCGCCTTGATATAGGAAAGACTTGCAGTGCTTCTGATTTATAGTCTCTCCCATCCCTTACCAACTCTCTTTACCACACTCTCACACACACACATAAACACAACAACACACACTCACATATAATTTTGGTAGCAATTCAACTGCTTGGAAAGAGATCAACAAGAAACATTAAGTCAAGGGATCGAACTAATGTTGGGTAATTGATAAAGGTTTTGTTGAATTTAAAATAATTCTGAAATAAATATATAATAAATATAAACTGAATGTTAACATTCCTTTGTTTTCGATGTCAAATCGTAATCAAATATAAACGTTAAGAATAAGAATTTTAATAGAGAAAATTGGAAACAATTTTTTTTTTCTTTTGATAATATTTGAATTAGTTTACCCAATAATATTAGCTTACGGAGCATTCAACACAAAATATTTACTTGGATTTTAATTTCTGCGACTTTAAACATACTGAAAAACCTTAAATACATATATATCTATAGCTATTTATATATTTTGGCAAGTCATGGACTTCCGGTACATATGTACATATGTATGTATGTACATAAAACCAACTATTAGGGGACTTTTAATAACCATGATTCATCATTCTTGTCTATAAAGAGGAACAAATTGTAATTGTTTATGCCCAATCGATAAAATCGGTGCACTAGAACGTTGCATATATATTTTACTTAAAATGTCTTCATTTTTTTTTTTATATTATCGATTCCGTCAATTCATTTTATATTAACGACGCCCATTAAAAAGAAAGTGTGACCCTGTCACATATTTAATATGCCCTTCTCCGCTTCAAATCACTGTAATGTATGCCAATTACAATCGCAATTTCCTACTGCAATCACAGCTTTTCCCTATCACCAAAAACCCATCAACAACTCACACGCTTACCTCCATGCTCTCTCTCGCTCTCTCTATCTTTCGTCTTAGTCTCTCTCTCTGACAATGTACTCTCCCTGTAGAATTTGGTTTGAATTATGTGCCGCATTACAAGAGAAACCCCCCACACGCATTGTCATGGGCGTAACGAAGGGCTTGGGGATGGTAGCCCTTCAACAAGCTAAAAACCCTTAGAAACCGCCAAAACATTTCATTTAATTTAATTTAACCGATTCATGTGAATGGAAGACGGTGAACGACATGTGCTAAATTAGTTTTTACTTTTTGAATTAGACCACAAGATAATGACACGAGGAGAAATCGATATCGTATGCATACATAATATATGGAAATTGGTTCTTAATACCACTGGAAACTATTGCATATGTTGGCGTAGCATAATTATACAGAAGAAAATTAAAACTTTCTTTTTAATTAAAGTCAACTAGTATAAATTGGAGAATTTTTTGAGTTGTTATAAGGAACTGTAAGAAAGAAACATTAAAACTTCCTATTAACTTCTAAGTCGTGATCTTGGCCATGATAATAATGTCGCTAGTTTTGTAGAAAAGTTTCACACTCTTTGTTTTTACCTCTGATAATCTATAAGATTTTGACAATGGCATTGTATATATGTATCATCAAAAATATCAAAAAATTCTATTAACATTTCAAATAAGTTAATAGAATACAATTTAGACTGAAATCTCTGTCATTCCAGATTTCCCATTGAAATTTAGAATTCATTTTATTTAACAATATAAATTTTAGAAAATAAATATTTATATTATAAAGAAAAAGCACACAGAGAATTTTAAAAGAATCTTTAGGGAAATTATAAGAAATCAAAGAAACAGATTTGTTTTACTATTGAAATATATCGATATAATTATATTAACTATCCAGTGAAAGTCGTTGGAACAGCGGTAAAAAAATATCGATAAATTTATTATTAACTCTCATGTAAGATCATCTGAATATTGTATATAGTTATGTTCCATCTCTAACTAAAGGACACGAGTACGTGTCGATGTTGGCCTTCTCTCATGAATGTGATCTCAGCTACGTCTATGCACGCACTCGGCAAACTTTAACACAAATTGAATTATGCAGTCACTGTCCAATCCACATGCAGAGACAAAGGAGTCCTTTCTCTTCGGAGGACGACGCGACGTGGCCATTAGTCGACAGAGACCCAAGTGACCCTCAACACACTCTTGTGTCGCTCTGGTCTGACTTTGGCAAATGTAACTGTAATTTATTGAAATTTGTTGGCGCCGCCACGAGCGCAGACACAGAACCCGCCACAAAAGCCATCTCCTGCCACCCAATGCCACTCCTTATGCACACTCCCACCCCAAAAAACCCACCAAAACCAGTATTAAAAAAAAAAAAAAAATTTGATAAAAAAAAGAAAAAACCGAAGGAAAACCCATGACCAAAAAAGTTTCGGTCACGTTTTTTGTCACGCTTTTTGCTTTGTTGCTGTTGTTGTTGCTCTTGCCCCTGCTTTACACTGGTCACCAAAAATTGTGCCCGCGGTCAAGAGTCAGACAATGTTGGCATAGTTTTTACATTGTATTTTTATTTTTTTTTTTTTTTTTCTGTTAGTTTTTAAACTTTGGTTTAGAGGATATGCGGGGGTATGATGATGTTAAATTAAGTACCTTGAAGTTGTTTCCATATAACCGAAACTGTAACCGTAATCGTAACCGTATCAATATGCAATTATGTCAATATTTCAACAATGATTTAACTATTATTGTTTAGAACAGTAACAGAATTTTATAGGGAAATTTTGATACAGCTGTTCCTTAAAGTATGCTACAAACAATAGACTAATTGCACTGTTAGTTGGCACACTTAAGATTTATTGATGCAAAATCTATTACAAATAGGCAACTGATCTATCCGCATCAAGAACACTTTGTTGAGTGGCTCGAATGCTGTTCATATTCAATAGTTAACTAGATAGGATATATCTACATTCCGAACAATACCAACAAAAAAAAAAAAGAAAAAAAGGACTGGCCTGACTTTTCCTTTTTCATTTATTTTATGCACTAATTTTTTTTTTTTTTTGGAATTAATTGCTGATGGGCCATGGCCATGACCAACGACAAGCTCTGCAACATCAATCCCACTTGGGTTCGGGCTGGTTTTTATAAGTGTGTGTGTGTGTGTGTGGGAGTCTCCAAAAAAAAGTTTGCCAGTTGCAACGTTGCGGCGGTTGCATGCTAAAAAGTTTTAAGTGCCCCGCTCCAGCAAAAGTCGTCAGCTCCATCTACGTATTGTGTGATGGAGACTGCTTTCCCATTCCATAATACCAACTCTGTCCTCTCTCTCTCTCTCTCTCTCTCTATCTCTCTCTCTCTTACCCATACGCTACGGTTTTTCTATTAAGCATCCCAGGCTTGTCTCATTTGTTGCCTATTTGTCCAGAGATTCTACAATACACCCGCTGACGCCATCCGCCGCAATCTTTGCCACCGTGGGACGTGGGACGTGGGACATCGTAAAAATGCCAATGAGGACGAGCCGACCTGAGCGACCGGCGTTAAAAACTTTTCTCATTTATCAGACGATGGAGTTCTCCTCCTTTGGCTGTTTCTACAATATCAAACCCCCCCGCCCCCACACCTTACCCCACTACACCTGGCTGTATTCACTTCAGGTAAATTGATTGTCGCCGCCAACCAAGTTCGACGGCTGTTGGTCACCTGACCGACCACGCCTCATCCACACGCCTAGATGGCGCCTTAAAGTTTTCGCACGCCCTGTGTTTAATTGCAGTAGGTTTTATTCTCTTACCACCCAAATTTTCCCAACCCCACCCCACCACTCCACGATTCCCCTCTTTTTTTGCGCGTCGATTCAATAAATACAAAAAAACCAAAAGTAAAACGAGAAAAAAGAAAAAGGGCGAGAAAAACGACGACGACGACGACGACAACAATAGCCAGCAAGTGGCAAAAGTTTTTGGGTCAGACGAAGTCGGATGGGAGCATAAGGGGATGGCCTGAAGTTGAAGCCGGTTAATGGCCAGGCAAATGAGCAGACGGACAAGCGGCTAATGAGCAACGGACGGGTTGAAACAAAAAATACAAAAAAAAAGAAAAATAAAATAAATTATAATACAAAAAAAACACACACACAATGTTTGTTAAATAAACCAAAAAGTAGAAAAAGAAGTAAACTTTGACGAATATTTGCGTTACCCTTTCAAAAATGCACAAGCAACAGACTATATCGACTATTTCATCTGACAAAAATATTAAATATTTAATTAAATACCAATAAAATATATATGGTTTGTTCACTAATATTAACTTTATTAAATTCTATATTTGTAATCGATTTAAATCCTGGTAATATATAGTTACTTTTACCAGATTCCAAATTTCTAATCTAATTATAAAATATAGTAGATAATTTTTAAAAATTTCTAAGAATTCTATCTAATTCTTTCTTTTTAATATGATGCAAATAAAATCATAAGTAATTTAATAGCATAGTAATTACTATATATAACGATTCAAGTACGTAATAGAATATGTATACATATATATATATATTTATATATTCCGATATACAATTTCCCTTATTTCAAAAAACGAAACTTTTCTAATGCCAATGATAGTAGGTGCAAATTGTGCGGATGGGCAACGAGTTTTACAATGTTTCGATTCTGTAGGGTAGGAAATTTGTTGAGGGGTGGGGGAGGGGTGGAAATGCAGAGCCAGGTGTTGGCATTATTGTTGAAAAGTGAAAAAGTTTTCCATTACCTCGTACAGCAATGTCTAAAGCGCACAGAAAAACAATTGAGCAAAAAATAGGAGAGAAAAAAAAATGGGAGAAAAACGTTGATTTCAATTAATGATAAAACGAAAATTGAACAAAAACAACGAGAATTTTAGTTTAGTTAAAACAAATAGCTATAGATTTACATATACGGTTGAATTTTTACTTTACATTCTCCTCGATCCAAGCATAAATAATTTTCAATTTAAAAATCGATTGAATATCCATGAAAATCTTTAAAGATATCTTCTATGTAGAGTAATAAAAACTTGAAAATAAATGTCAAAATATAAAAATCATTTTACTAGAATATACACTACTTAATACTAAGTATATAGAAAAGTAAAATAACAGTCAAAAGTTGACTATAAAAATACATTCAACTCATTGACTATTTTTTGGTATACCCAATTCAGAATTTTTATATATAAGTTGAGTCTAAATTTATACTCAACTTGTTCATTTCCAAAACTCTAATTGATCGATTAATTTGATTCTAATAAGAGCCAAAAACTAATTTTTTTATTAAAATTCATTGAAATTATTTTGCGATTGGTCAAATGGGTTTATAAAACAAAGATTACCATTAACCAATTTTTTAATATTTTTACAATTCAATATAGTCTAATTTATATTTCACAGATCTAATTAAACTTTAATAATTTAATTTAAAACATTTTAATTTAATAATAAGATTTCCCGAGTAGTGATTTTGAATTTAGATTCTATTGCTCCCGAATTTCTTCAGGTTTTAAAATATGTGCTAATGGAAAGCAATTTTAGTCAGTCTATTTAATCCAAGTATTAAAACTCTCTATATTAATTCCTGATGAATCAGCATTATTGGCAAAAATGCTTTCTTTAATGATTTCAATTTCTTCTATGACGTCGTTTTTTATCTCCAAGTAACTAACAATATTTGTGACCAATAATAACTATGGGAGCTAGTCAACCGATTTTGATCAAACTTAAGAGTCTTATCAAGAAATGTATCAATATATATTGATATACTTAAAAGTTTCAATATCTCAAATAAAAAGTGCCCTTAGAAAAATCTTTTCACTTTTCTTTTTTTCTTTTAAGTCCTTTATTTGCATCTAATGCACATTGGTCTCAAATAAATTTGGAAGAGATATAGAATTCAAATTTTTAATTACAAAATATATTCCTGAAAGATAAGCAAAACTTGGAATATATATATATATATATACATATATATATTGATATACTTCTTGATAAATGATACATACATATGTAAACTTTTTGTTTTCTAAACTTCTAAATAAAATGAATATACCTTTTTTGCAAGGATATAAAATACATGACTGAACCAAAATGAATATGTCCCTTTTGCAAGGATATGAATTGAAGGAATGAACTTTTGCATAGAAAACTGTATTAACTGAGACTATTAATTTCAAGTTGCTCTAACAGAGTCTGAAGAATTAAGGTGTTAGCTTTCATCGAAGATTTAGCATACATACTATATAATTTTGCCTATATAGATACATATGTATGCGATTGTATATAGTACATATATGTATATAAATTATATATATATATGTGTCATAATTAATTGTGGAAATATCTTAATGTTTCTTTCTGCTCTCGTGCACCTTGCCCCAACATCACTTTTAGTACTCACTTTTACACATCTGGTTATAAGGAGGCGCGTCAGCATGATTAACGTTTTATTATGAAAATGTGAAAGTGTGTGTGTGTGTGTGTGTGTGTGTGTGACTGCTGGTGTGTAAGTTGATGTGCGTAGTTTATAAGGCTCGACCTCTGCGCAGGGATAAAAATAAATGTGAGTACTCTCTTTCCTTCCATATAATTAATTGACACATATGCAGCAACCGCTCCTCTTCAAGCATTTACTTTTGTTATTATTATTTTCAGCTTTTATTTTTCTCTTTTTTTTTTCTCCCATATTTGCTTTTTCTTTTGTGTTTCCCATTTGGTTTTTTTGTTTGGTTTTTTTGTTGGTATAATTAAACTAAAGTCGTTCTCCTTTAGCAGCGGAAATCGCTGCCAATTCATTTTGACGCATTTAAAATGCTGAAAGTTATTTACCAAAAAGAGCATTTTAAAAATAAAACAACAAAAAAATGTCTATAGAAAAGTAAAGTCGGCTTTCATTTACCCTTTTCTTATTACAATATTTTGCAGTATTTTTATTAACTTTTTCAAATCCCGAAACTATATCTTGTTACAGATGTAAATGGGAATCTAACTTGGTGTTTTTTTAAATAAATAGTCAAATTTTGGTGCTTTTAATATACCCAAATATTTTACGAGACAATGGATAATGAATAAAGTCGAATTTCTTATACTCTTACTACGAATAAAAGAAAATCTAAATCAAATGTTGCTGTTTTTTAAACTGTACTAAATTGTATATTATATTTATATATTATATTTCTTATATTTATATATTCAAATTTCTCTCCAATTGATAATTTTATACTTCTTGGACAGATCATTTTTTTACCTTTAAATTGATTGACAAAATATTTATATATTTCATGGCAACTAGACTTAGATCAACATATGTATAAGTTGTTGTTTATGTTATGTTTTATTGTTGTTTATTTATTGTTTATTTATATTGAGTGGAAATTTAGTAAATTAGAGACTCGGAAAATACAAAAATCTTCTCCCATATAGAATGGAATATCTCTTGTAAAAACCTTGAAAATCATATCTCAAAATATCGAAAAACGATTACCGACAAAACCGACATATTTAGACATAAATATTTTATAATAAAATTTATATTCTAACATATGTATATACTGGCAGTTTCGGTATGAATATAAAGAAAGTTATTAGACAATATATTTTAAATGGTATTATATAAAAATCGACTTATCTAATCTGATGATACACAATTATTTTCAATAATTTACTTAATCACGAAAACATTTTTTCATTTGATTTAAATCATGGTTTCTTTCAATTTTTGTTTATTTTTTTTCTTTCTACAAATTCTAATTGTAATAAAGTCTATATACCCTTTTGCAGTCATAGTGTATGCAATAAAGTGAAGGGATCAAAAGGATATCAACAACCTGCATCAGCTGTGTGAGTATATGCGTGTGTGTGTGTGTGTGTGTGTGCGAGTGTCTGTCTCTGTGTATTTGTGTGCGCTGGATGAAAATTTATTGTTTTTGCCATTAGCGTTGGCAAATGCGTCGAATCCTGGCCAAAGGCCTACGTTAATGTGCGAATATTCATTAAAGGAATTAAAAGTGGGCATGGTCTTAATACGCCTTCAACTGTTTTTCCCTCCCCCAAACACCATACCAAGGCCCCCTTATTCTGGTTAATTGAAAACAAATGCAAAATGTTTACCAATTTTTCATTAGCAGCAATCTCATTTAAGTGTGATAAATGGTTGCGAAACCAACTTAAAAAAATTCAAAAAAGTATAAAGATGAATTTAAGTATAACATCTTCCTCTTGTTCCTTGTCGGTTTTAATATCTCCTTTCAAAAAATTTGTTGTCTTTCAATGTTTTCTTTGAGAGTTTTTCATAAAAATTAATCCCTGAACTAACATACCAAATTTAAAAATTAAATATAGAGTTTCGAAAATTTACCATAATCGAGTATAGAAGGAGTTAGACAGGATTCAAAGTGATCTAGCCGCGATCACTTATAACTTATAATGTAAGCCTATTTGTTGACTAAGAAATTAAATTCATTTTTAAATTTAACTTTTTATTTTTAATTTATTTCTTTTTTTGCTTATAGAAAGTTCCATGTAGGATGTCGGACGATATTATAACAATTTTAATGGCAAATTCAAATAATCTTAATTTTTGTCTTAAAACATTTTTCATTTTATTATCTTTAATTTTTAGAATCAGAGTAAAATTGAGAATTTCAAGTTAAATTAATTAAAGTTTTTAAAAGATTTTTGTAACATATTAAAAAAATACAAATCGATAAATAAAAACAAGGTTTAAAAACAGTTAAAACTTTTATTGATTTAAAGAACACTTATGTAATATCTGCCACAAAATTAAAGACAAGTTTTTATAGTTTGCCACAAAATTAAAGACAAATTTTTATAGTTTGGTACACAATTTAATATGTATATCCATTATATAGATTTACACCAACTTTTTATTAAGTCCGATTAAAATTGGGTGAGTTGTTGGATCTGTTTGAACTGTTTGAAGAAGTTCGTGAAATATCGAATACAAATAAATATAGAAACTTTACTTACAAAAGTTGCCTTAATAGTTACGACAAAAATATCTTGATTTTTCTTTTCATATTTAATTGTATTTCTAAACTTATTTGAAATTAGTTCTTTTTTTTTTTTGGTTACAAAGGACTTCAAAGAGCAGAAAGCAAAGTAAAAAGATATCTCTAAGGGCCCTCTTTTTATTTTAATATTTAGTACTCATGAATTCAGTTCGTTTAAGGTGCATGAGCACTTTTTATTACCTTTAGACGAGGTCCTATAACCTGAAGACTTATGTATGTATGTACGTATGTACGTTTGCCTTTCAGTTTTCATTAAAAAAGTATTATATAACATTTATTTTTTTGTTTTATTTTGTTTTGTTTTGAAGCTCTTTCTTGCTTTGGTTTGTTTGTTATTGAGTGAGTTTCATTTTGTGTCTCCATATCTTGTTTGCAGTCAAAACTATTCCAGCATCCATTCCATCAGGATGTCATGTGGCGGCCCCTTATTGCTGCTCGGTATAATCATCTCCGAGGTATGCAATGTTGGCAAAACCATGACATGGACCTACGACAAACAGGCAGATTGATGAAGGGGAACAGGGAGCAAAAAAAGAGAGTTGAGCCAAAGCAAACAAACAACAGGCAGCCAAGCAAAATGAAAACAAAAACAAAAATGACAAACAGTACCAACAACAACAACAACTACTAAAACATCAGGCTAGACCAGATCCCGGGATGGCTTTTGATAGACAAACGACACACACCCATATCCACTATACATACGTATGTATATGTATGTACATAGGTCACACATACATACATCTACTGAAATCATTTATAGAGATGTGTATGTATAGGTATGTATATATCTAGAGATGCAAAAATTAGATCAATCAAAAGTAGAACCAAAACACTTCTTAATTATAATAGATCGTATAGTATATTGTATTTTATAATGTAGTTTAATGCATAACAACAAAGAATAACAATTGCGATATTAACTTTAAATATTTAATTATAATTTCTTAGATATTTCTTTGAACATAAATTTAGAAACATTATCGGTAAAAAATGTTGGAGTTGGTTTACATATCACTTGGTATATAAGATATAACAATTATTGTCTGTCTTATTTTATATCTTATTATATATATCTTATATATATAAGCTATTTTTTACAGACGATAATTTCAGGAACCAGTTTAAATAAAGCGTCTATATAGGACAAAGTTAAATTCAAAGAGTTGATAGTTAGACCAGATTTCAATTTTAATTTGACTTCTTGTCGCTTGTTTCAGTTCTCTCTGTTGCATTTTAATATCAATTATTTTAAACTTAAAATATTGGAATTTAATTTTATTAACGTGAATTTTAACAATATTTTTTAATCATTATTAATTTATTATAACGAATCAAAATGATTTAAACAACTGAAATTGAAATCATATATGAAATTGTTTAGATTCAATCTAATTAACCGACAATGTTATATCAATAATGAATCTATATATATATTATGTATGTATGTATATACAATAATGAACAATTCACACAACAGTTAAAAGTTAAATTTAAAGAAAAATAGATTCAACACAATTGAATTGTGATGATGTTTTCTTTTTCTAATAATAATGTTTCATTTTATATTTTTTTCTTCCATTAACTAATTAATTTTTATTATATTAGTACCTTAACCAAATGGCTAACTGCAACGAACATATTTGAATTGCAATAAATTTCAAGAGTTTTTATTATTTTAATTTGTATCGTTTTAAGTAAAATATTATTTTTTACATAATTCCTTTTTTGTAGTTATTCGTATCTCCATTTGCTAAGCAAATTAAAGGAACATTAGGCTTTGATGAGAATTATGTGTAAATAGGTTTTTTTTTTTTGTTTCCTAAAAAAACCAGCTTTAAATTGGCCATTTCTTGACGTCACATATTCTTGGCTGCAACTTCTTGCTGCCCCACCCCTTTCCACGTCAACGACAGTTTCCGTACTCACTTGTTCGCTTCTAGCTTTTATTAGCCTTTGTGTATGCTACAGATTTTTCGGTTGCACCTTTTTTGCTAGCTTCCTTATCCTCCCTTCCTCTCCGTCTCTCTCTTGGTTACTGTTTTTTTTTTTTTTGTTGTTCTTGTATATATCTGTGTGCCCAAAATATAAATATGTTTCACGGCTTTACGCTATTTTTATACACTCACCGCTGTCTTGCCTCTCTCTTTGTCACTTTGTTCCACTCAGTCTTCTGTCTTCTTGCTCGGCCTTCTCTTCTTGTGTCTGGGGCAGTGAAATTCTCTATTATTTTCTTTTTTTTCTTTTTGTACCTTTTTCTTTTTGTCCTCCTCCCATTTTGCCAGCTTTGTCGCGTCGTCTGTTTTCCACATATATGTGTTTGTGTCATGCAGTTGACGTGCGCTTATTTTCTATTCCGCTCCATATGTCACGCCAGTTCTCAGCACACACACACACACACAATAAGAGAGGGGGATAGAGACAGAGATAGAGAGACAGATAGATAGAAAGAGAGGGAGCAATGAGAGAGAAAGAAGACAAAGCAAGTGTTGGTTTGTTGTGCAGCATTTTGCTTTTTCGCTTTTTTGTTTCTCTTCTTTTTTTTGCCATTTTAAAATACCCTTACTTAGAGTCTCTGGATAATACAATATTTGAAGCATATGATCCTTGAAGCATCTAAGTAAGAAAATCTGTTCATTTATGGGGAATACAATTGAATATTTACAAATTTAACAGAATATTGTAAAACAAACCATTGCAGTTTATACAATTTAATAATAACTTTTATTCCTTAAATTTTGATTAATGTTTCTTCAGTGAAAGTGAATATATCTATAAGTATATAAATATGTACATGTATATCTATATATATAGAATTTATTTAAAATAAATTTCCCAAAGTCTTATTAATGTTAAAACTATGATAGAAAATTATTTGTTTTTTGAGTTTTTAAATTAAATGATAAAGAAATATTTGTGAACTTATAAAATAACATTTCATTTTGATCATTCAGATATTATTCTGAATAAATTTTAGCTTGGTAATATTCTGAACACATTTAATGATATGGTATAATATATATATAGTATACATATATTTTGATCTCTCTACTTTGAAAATGGCAAGTTCACATATTATTCGTTTATATAGTTTTGCATTTTTTTATGGTTTTCAGCTTTAGCTTTCAATTTTTTTTTTTCTTTTCGTTCTTTTTCCATCCTTGCTATTCTGCAGCATTGTTAGTTAGTGTGTGTGTGTGTGTGTGTGTATGGGAGTGACTTTGTGTGTGTGTTGTGCAAGTATGTTTGAAGTTTTGTTGTATAAATTGCGTTGGGAATAAGAATTGAGTTCTAAAGAGATTTAATGGCATATTCTGGTCTTTCTCACTCTACTTACCAGAAATACTACCAACTTTTTCTACCCTTCCCCGTTTCTTTCCTCTATTATGTTGGCTTTTCCAACACTGGCTAGTGCCTACTTTTGACTTTTTGTCATTTTTTTTTTTTGCATTTATATTCTATTTGCTTAGATTCCTTTTTATATTTTTTTTTTTCCTCCTTTTTGATTATTTTTTGCATCTGTTTTGTGTTTTGGGTTCAAAATAGAATCCACTGCGGCATATGGTTATAGATGGATACATAGTTGAGAATCAGATGAAAAAAAAGCATCATTGGTTACTATTTTTTGGTTTTTTTCTTTTTGGTTAAAACAAAGTTTACATTTTTGTTCTTAATACATACAAAAATAAATTTTCTTTAAAATTCGCTTTCAACTTGAAATTGCGTTCAACGAACTTTCCAGTCAATTCTATAGGGAGAAAGAGAGAGAGAGAGATATATAAACAGACAGACAGACATACAGAGAAAACCAAAGCGAAAGAGAGATGGAGAGAAAAGGCATACTTGCTTAGGTTGGTTAGAGGTAATATGAAAATTGCACTAGATGTTAACCCTATTTGCAGTTGCTTTTGTACCATAAACGCAGCTCCTGCAGATTCTCCTCCTCCTTCTTCTCCTTCTCCTACTCCTCCTCCTACACCAACTTGCCTGTTGCTGTTTATGCTGATTTTGTATCATCAGAGATTTTAGCTTGATGGCCTGACAGAAGCCATAGTGATGGGTGGAAGAGAGGAGAATGGTGATGGCGTGGGGAGGCGGAAAAGAGGCCTAAGCATTGAGGCCAAACAGTGTAGCATACTTTTAGCGCAAAATGCAAGCCAAGCACAAAAACCGGAGACCACCTAGAGATAACCAGCAGACTGTCGAGTGCGGGTAAATGTAAAAGGACGGACAACTCTATATATATAAATATATCTATATATCTTTCTATATATAAGTATATATATATGTTTATGCGTGTGTATAGTTCAGTTGCGTACATTTTATATGGAAAAATATCAAAGAAGCTAATGTCGACCGTGCCGAAGTTTATATACCCTTGCAGTGTTTTGCAATATAAATACTTTTCCCCTCACATCGTAATGAATGCAACATATAAAAATAAATTCTGTAAATGTAAAATGACAAAAAATATTATATAACTCTATCTCGTCGCAAACAGAAGAGTTTTAACACGGATTTCTATGTATTTTTGGCTAACATAAAATGTTTATAGTGAAGATTTATATTATTGATGTATACGCCTACTAATTATCCATTTTTCTTTAGTCTTAAGTCGGATGGATAGACGAGCGAAAGGACAGACAAATAGTTAGATCAACTCGGCCTTTGATCAAGTCGCTTATTATTATGCGTTACAAACATCTCGCCAATTCTAATATACCCTTTGTAAGGGTATAATAGGGTTAGATTGTTGGTTGGTACGTTACGGCATGATGATGCAAACCTTTCCACCTGTTCTCGTATTATTTTTGGCCAGCGGCGTGTAAATCATTTTGTATGCATTAAATCGTCTTCCTTTCTTTTTCATCAGCCTTAGCAACTAGCTGGTATTTTAAAATTTTCTTTTTTTTTTTTGTTATTTAATAAATTCATTTTCCATATCTGTTATTCCTGCATTCAACTAAAATTTTACACGCATGTGTGGAGTTTAAAAAACCATAACTGACGTTAATATTAAACCCGGAAGGTTTCCTATCCACTCTCTTGTGATGAACCAAAAAAAGAAGAAAAAAAATAGCACCTAACTGAAATTCCTTTAATTTGGCATTTAGATTAAAATAAGAAAAAACTAAAACTGTTACCGATTTAAATAGAATAAATTTATTTGGTTATATGTAGCATTTTTTTTTTGTTTATAGTAATTTGCCAAAAACTTTATTTGGCCTAAACAAGAAATTGAAAAGGCAAGTTTTTGGGTCGAGATCGACAGCAACTGCAAGTGCTCCTGTTGGCCCAAAAGGCAAATGACAACGACGACAAGCACTTTAATAAAGACAAATGTTAAATGGCTTGTGGCGACATTTGACCAGAACCTGCATCCGGAATGAAGGCACCAACCAACCACTGCGGTGGGCCAAGAGAGGGACAAATTTATTAATGTCTCGCTTCAACGAGAACAAAAAAAAAAAAAAAATAAGAGAAGGGAAACCCCCCTCCCCCCATGAGGAAGAAGAAAACAAGTAGAGGAAAGTAAAAGAAAAAAAGAACGGAGCGGCTCTTTTTTCCGTGTGTCAACTGCTTGCCTAATTTGTCTCTAAGGAAATCAGCCAAGGGATGGAAAACTTTTTTCTTTTCTGTTTTTTTTTTTTATTTTATTATGTTTTCCTGAAAACTGAAAGCTGTGGCAATTAAAATTTCCAAAGGGACAACGGCAGAGTATTAAAAATATTAAAAAAAAAAAAAAAAAACAACAACTAACTTTAACATATTATAAATTAGAAACGATATTGGGCTATATACGAAGACTGCCAGTTTAACCTTAGGTTTCCCAAAAGCTGTATTCGATTAGAGTTCATTTAGCTCTTAGATGAGAAAGTATATTATATATATAATATAATATATATATTTTAAACTATAATACAATTATTAGGTATTAGAATATCAGTTTTGTTAATCATTTTAAAGTTTTATTTTATTTGAACTATATTATTTCTTTTTTTTTGTTTAATATAAATTGAAATATTTTAGAGAAAAGACAGACCCTTTGATCCTTCGATAGTGCATATGTTGTTACATTTTAGCATACTTTTTAGCTCATATTTCCCTAAATGTTTCTCATTTTGATTTTTTGATATAGTCCGATGTATACCCTCTGCCTAGATAAGTTTGGCAGAGCTTTTAATACAACTACCTTAAATCGAATATGTTTTTAGCCTTATGATTTAAATACAGTAATTTATGGTTGAAAATAGATTTATTGCTTTGTCATTTTTGCACTCGCTCAAACAATTTGTCATAGCATTTTTTCACTCCTAAAGAGGATAGATTCCCCTGCTAATTGAACACTTCAACTACTTTTTACGGCATAGAAAATCGTTTATTTTCCAAAATAAAAAATCATTAGATGTCAAATCAGGATTGTACATCGGATGATTCTTTATATCGTTGTTTCAGCTGGTCAACTGGTGGCTAAAAGTTGAAAAACTCTTTACAAATTCCTTAGAAAATTATTGCACAAAAATTTCTTCTTGTTAATTCCATTTCTATTTCTATTTTCAACACAAGAAATAATTGTATGTCGAAACGTTTTTAAATGCTTATTAATTAAAAAATGTCCAACTTTACAAATATATGTATAAATGTTTTGGCAATCTGGCAAGTCTAGTAGTGTTTAGGCAAAGTACAGTCCATGGACATAAAGTCTGGTATTCAAGCTTTGATATATTAGTATTTTCATTATAAAATTGTTACTAATTTGTTATTCACAAATACGAGTGTAGAAGGTACAACTCTTTTAACATTGTATACATATATGTATATACATAATTGTTGTATATTTATATACATACATTTACAATATAAAGTCCACAAAAATGTCCTCTGGTTTTTCACATTACACTTAACAAACAATAACTGGTTTGGTCAAGTGCTTTAAAAGCCCCGGTGTCACAATGCCAAATGTCCATTTGTGTCTTCCGCATAACGGTACCTCCTCCGCCTAATCCTCCTGCTGCTGCTACCAACACACTTTGCTTTTTGTAAACCCTTCAGGCTGACTGCTTCTGCCCCTCCATTTCAGTTCCTTTCTCTCCCAGCCCTTGTCCAAGTCCCAGCGGTTGTATAAACGTTTTCCCATAAATAAACTACCCATACATAAAATATGCATATGAATGCTTGGCCAACACACACACACACACATGTATGTATGTGTGTATACCAAGACATAAATTTAAATTGATTCAACACACATATGTATACATACATACAAATGTATGTATATATGCTCGTTAGATTCCAGTGCAAATGTAGAATAAAAAAACAAAAAGAAAGAAAAAAATTTTAAGGACCAACAATAGGAACAGCTTAAAATTGTCTAAATCTCCTTTACATCCATTCTGTTATTGTAATCATATCCCATTATATACATATATATTACATATGAAAATCGATAATAATTAATTTAGATAATTTCACTAATATCGAAATTCTCCTCCTCTCCCTCTCTGTCTTCGTTCATAAACATATTTATGGAGTTTATAATTCACTCAATTGATCAATTTATAGAATAATGACTAAAATCCAACTCCCAACGATAGATAAAGAAGTTGATATCTCAGCAGATAAAATCTTTGTTTTTTTCTACAACATATTTGGCTTTTAGAATTTTAAGAAATCATAAAATAATTACTATCTATAATTAAACTCTTAAAACGCATTATTTTGCATAACAAATTTAAAACAATGTTGAGAAAATTGTTGCGTAATAAAAATATTTCTGCTGGTTTCAGTATTATTTCAATACTAAAGATTCGGATATTAAAAAAATAATACTCAAAAAAAAAAATGATAAATCTGTCTTCTTTAATATTTGTCTAACTTGTTTTAATTTCAACAAAACAATCTTTTTAATTAAGTCTTAACTTTAAAGAGACTTTAAAACTTAAAAAAATTTAATGTAATTATGAATATTTCTTTAAATAGGTAATAAAAAAGAGTTTACAATACACAGAAATATTTTTTATTAAACAAAAACAAAATGGCGGTGCTACTTTTTTGGTTAAAAATGTTTTCTATTAAAATATTTTTCTTCCATAAAGAAAAGATAAAATAATATAAATTTATTTTTAAATTTTAGAACAAATAATAAATTTTGTATAAATTCTTTATAAACAAAATATGAAATAATAATACTTAACAATATATTTTTTAAAAAATTTTAGATTCATGCAAAAGCCAATAAGTTGATAAAAATGTATGCAAAATGAATCATTGATTAAATGTGACCAAGTTAATGGGTTAAAGACTTCTTGAGTAATTTTGTGAGGAGTGGAAAAAAAGAGTTTGAATAAAAATATATATCAATTTTTAATCACTTGACGGTAAGTAATTATCTGCACATCACTTAACTTTTTGATCAGCTTTAAACTAAGTTAATTTAAAAATAAATAAATAATATAGTATATGTCAAAAACTATTTGAGAATAACTAACAATTTTGGTAAAAGTGATCTAAATTCTGTAATTTAACTTTCCTGAAAGTCTCAATCTAAGAACCAAATGAAAGAATATCAATCAGACATCTGCTGAAATGTGAACGTTTTTTTCTTTTTATATTAATTAAGCTAACGAAATTGTTGGTTTTCTTTGCAACAAATTTTCGAACTTTCATTTATTTTCTTTAAGAATATGAAATATATGTATATTATTTATAACCGTATAAATATTGAGTAAGGGTTTTCCCTTTGTCTACAACTTTACACATGTCATGGCAATCCGCTTTGCCCCTCCAACTTTTTTGCAGTGCCACAGTGAATGTGGCATTCACTTGAACCATTAGTTGTGCGGCTGTGTGGCGTGTTGAGTGCCTAATAAAATCATAAAATAGCAGGTGTTTAGTGTGCCACAAAACGACCCACACCCATACCTATACCCATACCGGATCCCATAACCCCACATCTCGTTATGTTTCTGTAAGAAGGAGCCACTCATCGACTGACACACACAGAGCACAGAACACAGAAGAGTCCTTTCATAATGGCCGCCCAGCGTCAAACAATTTTTTGATATTATTAATAACCCTTTTTCTAAATGAATTTTTGTGGCAAGAGCAAAAACAAAAAGGCCACCAAAACAAATTCAAAACGAAAGAAAAAAGCATCGACTACAAGTGTACCTCATCCACAAGAACAAGAAAGAAAGGATATACATATATTCCATAATATACATATATGCCATATCTTTTATATGATATATAGAAGAGATTAATAATTAAATTGTTTTATTTATTTAGACAAGCAGAGAGATCTATCATTTAAGTGCTAATATAACTCCAAATAAAACTATTCTTAAAGGATATGAAAAAATTTCGCTGCTTGTCATTTTGCCAGGAAACGAATGACACACAAGCATATATATTTATATATATAAATATATATATATACATACATACGTCCTTGGCAGATCCTTGTTGTTGTTGTTGTTAGTTAGTTAGTTAGTTAGTTGCCATATCCTTCTTTTACCCCGTGTTTCTTACTCTCTCTAGCTATCTTTTATGTCTACTCTTTTGACAGGCAGTTTTGGCGCTTTGATTCGTTGTAGTTGGAGGAAGGACTATGAAAAATGATATATGCATCATTGTATGTGTGCGTGTGTGTGTGTGTGTGGCACTGTTTCTCATGTCGAGTGGTGTTTGGGTATCTGTGTGTGTGTCTGTGTGTGTTATACATTTTTCGTTCGTTTGTTAATTGAAAAATGTTGCCTATATGAAGCCGACTCTAGCACCGATGACGATGACGATAACGATGATGATGACGACAACGACGCTGGCGACCGGGCACACATCATCAAAACTTGTCAAAGTCATGCACAAACCCCTCTATATAAGGCCTCCATATACATATATATATATGTACATATATATCTACCCCCAAACCGCCAATTCTCATCGCTACTGGCTCCTGACTAAAACATGTCTTAAATATTATAATTTATGGCTTGTCGCTGCCAACGGCTGCATTAAGTTTTTTTTTTTCTTCTTTCATGTCCTATACTCTAGTCTAAAGACATTTGATTGGCTGATATATATATACGTATGTATGTATGTATATATATACATATTTATATGTACTTTTAGCTAATTGAAAACAAGTTTCACTTTTTCATTAAACAAAAATGGCAAGAGAATGATATTCTTTTTTTCTATTCAAATATTTTTATGGCTGAAACTTAACAAAATTTATATAAATAACTCGCATCGAATTTAAAAAATGTTATTAAAATCGTACATACATATGTATCAATATATGAGCATATAATATCAAATATGTATGTATACAATTATATTGATAACAGTTATTTGCCCTTTTTTTTGTATAATTTGAATGAATTTTTTTCAGCAAGAATTTTTATACTCTTCAGCCACATTGGCTTAAGGGTATATAAAAGTCGATAAAATGTATGTAACCGACAGAAGAAAATATTTAGGATCTTTACAAGGTATTTTGTATTTCTGATTATCATGAAATCATAATGCATTTATATATATCGATCTTAGGGACTACAATAGCTGACAATTCCCTTTTAAAAATTATATTTGTAGTTATTCCTTATATACTTGACACATCCACTATACAAATTATCCTGGTCTCATTCACTATAAATCATTTTTGAAATACTATTTTAGCAAGCGTATTCAAATTTTAGGAAACTTAAGCAAAAATTAGTGTAAATAATATATATAAGTAAAAAATATATAATACAACTAGCAAATGAATTAAATTTTAATTGAAAATTGGTTTTGGTCTAAAATTTTAAAATGTAAATTTAAATGTCGAACTGTAAAAAAGAGTGATATTTGGTTGGACTATTTTACTTTAACCTGTTTTAAATATTTATAAAAATATAATAATAAATTTAATTCATATACTAAAGACAAATTAGATTAAAAATTATAAGTATTATTACTATAAGTAAAAAAGAAGAAAAATATCAAAATTGGTCGCTTGGTGCGCTAGTGTATTGATTTGCTGATAAGAGTAAGCAAGATAGCATGCATTTGCCATTCCGAAATGTTAAAAAATTCCATATTCATGTAAAGACAATTAATTTTCGACTCTACTTGATGTAGAGTATATGCAAGTCGTTGGCCTGATTTAGTTTTTTCCAATCATTTTGATTTTTGTTCACTTTGCCCTGTGCCGGAAATTGAAAATACATATCTATGAAATATTTGTGGCAGGCGGCTTAATTAATCAGAAATATGTAGCCGACATACAGAAAATTGGTTGGCAAAAGCAGACAGTGAGGTAGACAGGTAGTCAAGTTACTCCATCGAGTAATCATTGGCAATGCCATTACCAACCCTTAAGGCAACCACTGGACGAGGAGGAGCATCATCATCATCATTATCAGCATCATCATTATCATCATCCTTGAGGCTGACAGATGCTGGTTGCTACTGTTGCTTCTGTTTCCTTTACAAAAATATATCCGGCATTTTAAAAACTGCAAACTGCATGTCACTAATATCTCTCTCTATTTTACAATAAAGATAGAAAGAGATTCTCTCTCCCTGTCTCGTTTGCACTACATTCATTGCTTTCTATCTGTCTCTCTTTCGTATCTTTTACTCTGTGTGTTTGTGTGTGGCCTGGAAATTAATTAGCAACGGAAATTGCGCTAATAAACTAACAAATTTACGAGCTGCATTCACGCCATAGCCAACAGCCACGCCCCTTTACAGGGCGGACTGATGCTGCTGCTAGAAGCAAACGGAAATACTGAAGTGGCCATCATTAAAAGGCAAAAGTAAAGAAACAAAAAAAGCAAAGACAACATAAAAAGAAAAACTTAAAAAAAAATAAAATAAGTACAAACGAAATGTCGCCCATATAATGTATAACAAAAAAGCAAGAAAAATACAACAGAGAAAGAGAGAAAAGTGCAAGGAAAAATGGAAGAATGTAATAAAAGAACAAAAAAAAAACAAAGCAAATTTTGTACGGAAATGAATTAATTTAAATCACATTTCCGTTTTGGTGCCACATCAAAACCAATAAAAAAAAGAAAAAGGAGCAAAAGGGATAGCCAATGTGTGCTGGAAAAATTGAAAACACTTTTCTTTCATTTTTCCCCTTATGCACATATGGTCAAATGTGTTCAGGATAAGCAAATTGGCAGGATGCAATGTGGTAAAGAAAATTGATTGAATTTTAAGAAAATTTTGTTAGGTGACAGCGTTTACATTATCCTTAAATACTTGATCCTTGTTTTCATTTTTCTTCTTTATAAACAGCCAACAAATTTATTGTACAAGTGAAATAACAAATGAAGAAAAAGTAGCCAAAGAGCCATTCTTAAAGGATTTTTTTCATTTAAATAATTTAGCAACTTTTAAGCTGTTTATATGCTTGCAAGGGATATATTATATTAAATTGGTGAGATGTTTGCAATGCATAGATATATTATTCTTAATCAGCATCAGTAGGCGATTCGTTCTAGTCACATCTGTCTGTTGCTTTGCTGTTTTTAGATCTTAAATTGTGAGCAATATAGTTAAGACTTGGTAAATATGCATTTTAGATAAGTACGCTTCACAAGTTTAAGATTTGATTAGATCGCACTACTATAAAGCATAGCCACTATAGAAATGATCGTTTTAGAAAAAGGTTTGGACGACTCTACTCTACTCTTCTCCAATTCGTTAAGAAGAATGTCCTTCTTCTTATATTTTTCTGGCTGTGATTTTCTTGCGATTTATTGCAATTTAAGAGGTTCCTTTTTTATATCGTCCGTGATAAAGATTCACTGACAGTTGCCATACAAAATTGAAACAATGAAATAAAAGTATTACAACTGAAATTGTTCAAATTTCAAGACCGTGTCGTGATTTTTGATTTTTGCTTGTTAGTTATTTATATTTTTTTGTTTTTGATTGGAGAGTCTCAATGCGGTTGGCTTGTCATCGGAGGAGGCGGTGGCGCCTGCGCCTGTTGACAGCTGATGAAAAAGTCATTCCATCTATATGGACTTCGATGACTGACCACGCCCAGTTACACATAAAAAAAGAAAATTCATTTTCAATTAGCCAGTGACAGTGGTTAAAAATTATATTTTAAAGGTAAATCGAATCGGATTTTTTTCTTAGTAGATTAAAAATTCAAAGGAATAAACATTTTTTCTTATGTCAGGATCCATTTTTGGCTACCAGAAATGCTTTTTGAGTCGTTTGGGAATACTGCCGGTCTTTAAGCTTTTGTCCTTTCCTGTCCTGTACTGACTGTGTCCAATGCTATCCTGGTTTGGCCTGTCCATTGCTGACATGTCCTTGTTCCTGCCTGTGCTCCTGTATTCTTATCGTTTTATTTGCTGCCTACTGTGTGGCCTGCCGTGAAATGTTTCTACATTTTTCATGCAATCATTGAATGGTACGTTCCAGCCAAAAAACCACGCTCCCCCCCTCTCCTTCCCCCTCTGTCTACCGCCTTCGCACCATGCCCACAATACTCTCTGTGTCTCCTTTGCCCTTGTATCATCCTCATGCACAAATGCAATTTCACATGCATAGTTACAACTCTCCATTTCCCTCCCTCTCTCTCTCTCTCTATCTGTCTATCTCCCTTTTAATGTGTGTGTGTGTGTGTGTGTGTGTGTATGTGTTTGTCCTGTTATTTCGTTTTTGGAATTTCATTTATTCGTTTACCGTATTTCGTTTTCGTCCAAGACCCTGTGGGCTCTATCAAAAATTGCCAACAAGGGCCTGAACCAACAAATCAAATTTCAAAAGCAAAAGAAAACTGTTTTTTCACAATATTTGAATGGATAATCGAACTGCAGTAACTGTGCAATTCAAAAAAATTTTCGGTTTTTTTTTTCATCTTCTCTGATTTCAAACTTTTACCGAAAATTCTTAATAAAGAGAAATTTAAGTTTATAGAAACTTCAGATTATATATTGATTTTATATTGTTTAAAAAATTTGTTAAACACAAAACTTTATTGATCTTAAGTATATAGTAGATCTATTAATATTTGGATCCTTTAGTGGTTTATAAATATTTCTGAAAATGTCAAATATATTATTCCTGATATTTAAAAAAAAGTTTTTTCGTCTGTTTTTCGTAACTTTTCCACTTGTTGTACCCTCGCCAAAGGGCGAGGAAAGAGTATCTAAATGGATCTATACGATAAGCTTAGCCGATCGGAAAATATATATCACTTACCTTTCATAGGAATGATCAATCGAGTATATAGTTTTAGATCAATAACATAATTATTTTATGTCACGAAAATAAATATATAAAAGTGTGATATAATCTTAAAAATTTACAAGTTTTATCAGAATCGGTAAACTATATCTATATATATATATAAATATAATATATCAGAATACAAAATGTTTTAGTATAAAAAGCTATTTTGTTGCTTTAGCAATTGGTACTAAATTTGATTTTACTTTTTAAAATATTTTTAAATGATTTTCTGAAATTTTTTAAAAATCGGTAAACTATATACCAAACATATATCCAATAAAATTGTGTGATTGGATGTACTTTCGACTGTGACCCGTCCTTTTTAGTTTTTTCGTTGTTGTTACACTTGTTTTGATTTTCCACCTAGCACCATGCCACACATGCCACGTTGCCAACGGGTATTAGCCATCACAACAGGCAACGGCAACAGCAAGAGCAACAACAAATTTTGGAGGCCACATGCTACTCCATATTATCAAGTAAACATCCCAATCGTTTATACAACTGTTGCCAATCTGCGAGGACAACGCTGCGGCGCGTTGCCAATGACATTTCCGCCCTGAGCAAAACGTTGCTTCATCCTTATCCTCATTCTCATCCATAACCACATACATATCCTACTCCTACTCGTCCTTGTCGAATGGGGGGGGGGGGGGGGCAAAAAAAGCGAATAACAATTTCTTTTTTTTTTCTTTATGCTTCATCGCCATGCGTTTTGATTTGTTTTCATTTTCGTTTTCGGTTTTTATTTTCGTTTTCGTTTACATTTCGATGGGTTAACAATAATTTAAAATAATTTTCTGTAGTTGTTTTTTTGTGTTTCCGCATGCATAACCAATGAAGAAATCAATCCAACAGGAAAAAGAAGAAAAACTTACAAAAATATAAAAAAAATATATATATAAAATAAAAATGGTTGAATCCTTAATAACAACTTAAAGGTACGAAATCTGTAACCAATTTTATATAATATTATTGTATTATTATGATAAAAAAGTAAAAGTTTATATATTAAATAAAAGTTAGTTAGTTCTTTAGTTACTTTGCACTCAGTTTTCTATTAAAATCGAACTATCGAACGGAAAACTCAGAAAGTACATTTCTTCCATGTGGATTGAAAAAGTTTTTTTTTTCTAAAACAATAAACATTTTTTTTCAAAAATAATAATATATAAAATTCAGTTATTTTCATTAAAATAAAATTGATGGATCAGCAAAGAAGACCACAAAAAGAAGGAAATATCTACAAAAGTTTATTTATTTATTTAATTTAAGTCAAGTTGGCATAGTCATTAAGGACTGATTTGAAAAAAAAAACTTTTAATCTAATTGTTTTAATATAAAACAATTTATAAATAAATCAACAATAACTTGTAAAATAATAAGGGAAGAAAATATGAGCAGAGTACAAAGAAAGACCTAGGAAATGGTTAAAGATTATAGGAGAGGAGAGCCCAAATGATGGCAACAATGTTCTATGGTTCCTCTTTTGGTTATCCAAAAGATAACCTAATCTAATAATTTTATCAAAAACTCAGCATTATTATGGGGAAGTTCGACTGTATTCATTTTTACCGGAAAATACAATATAAAAGCATTTCGTTCATGAAAATTATTTTTCTTTTTTCTATGTCCTTTTTCCTTTAACCACAAAAGCATTTCTGTCACCATTAGGACCCCGTGTCCTTGTCCCTCCTTGTCCCAATGCAGTCTTAATGTAAATGTCATATAAGTACATAACTTGATTAAAAAGTGAAACTAAATAAAAACACATTAAAATCAAATTTCATATGCAATAGTGGACTCCATTTGCTTTATTCCATTATTTCATATGATTAAGTGAATATTCATTCTCTTACAATGTGTATTTAAGTTGAAATACAAAGTAGCAAAATTATTACTTACTATTATGATTACTATTGTAATCATATATGCAAAATGTGGATAAAAAAAACTAATCGTTTTAATTTGTTCAAAATTAGTAAGTAATTAATATAATATTGACAGAAAAAAATTTCTGAAGAAAATAAGAATAGTTTCCACCAGGCATATTTTAAATAACCTAAGTAAATATATTTTTTATAGATTAGCGCATTCAATTATTTTATTTAAAGTAATAGATTTATTAATATTTTCTTTAAGTTTGATATCAATCTACTTAAAAAAAAACAATGCTACGTCAAGAGTAAACAGGATAAATCCCTTGGGCTTACCCTTCCGATAGCATAAACCTTAATAATTTCCGCTTTCAATTAAACTTTAAATTTAGTTAATAATTTTCTTAATTTTATTGTATTTAAACAATCCGCCAAGGCATAGACCAAACATTAAATATGATTGTTCCTAAAAAGAAAAAAAAAAGGGAGGAAATAAAAATTAATATTTTATTGAATTTGCTGTAATAAATAATTTGAATAGCCAAGAAAAAAAAATTTAGAAATCTCAAATATAAAATATCTGAAATTGTTTACTTAATAAGTGCATTTTACTTATTGTCAGTTGTACTTGATTTTTTTTTCACCTATTGCAGAAAGAAGGAAAATATTTCAAAATTTGCAATTCCCAAAAACAAAAAAGAAAAATGTTCAATTCACAATCAGTTGAGGATAACATATGGCAAAGTTTATTGCCTTTTGTTCTATGTTTCTTTTTGCACTCTTGTTGCACAAATTATATGATAATAGAAAATCAAATTGCAACAAATTCGCACACAATTGCAACAAAATGAGCAAAATTGAAATACAATAAAAACCAAAGAGAAAGAAAATCAAACCGAAAAATAGAGTGAATGCCATCAACAAAACGCTATTGCGTCAGTTCGATTTCCCTCTATCCCCTTGCCACCAACTAGAAGACCCAATTCCCCCTCTCTGTCTCTCTCTCTCTCTCTCTCCCCCACTAGTTCTCTCTATGCTACTCTCTGGCCACACTTTTAGTGTTTCAGTTCATCCTGTAAACCTAACCCTTACCACCAATTTACAGCTGTTGCAGCCACTTGAGAGTAGAATAGAAGAAATAGAAAAAAAAAACAACAAGGGAAGAAATAAAACCAAAAAAAAAAAAGAAGAAAGAAACACAAAATAGGACAGAGAGAGAGTAAGAGAGGGGGGATAAAGGGGAGTAAAAGGAGAAAGGTAAAAAAGAAGTAGACTTAAGGGCAACAATGTTGTCGCATTTGTAACTGTCTTGCTTGGCTTTGGCTCTAGCTCTGAAGACAAAAGGTCCCACAAACACTCACAGACAAATGTATATACATATATGTATATATATATATACATATACATATATATACATATGGGAATCGAGAATTGAAGGTTGAAGTGGCAGAGAGATGAAGGAGACGAAAACGATGGCCTGGACATGAAGCACATGCAGCGAGTTAAAGAATTCCAATCAACAGAGCTATTGTTCTTGAGACATTTTCCTGAAAATTGAAGATAATTGAAGTGTAAAGCGTAAAACGGAAGTGCAGCAGTCAGCAAACGGTTCTGACGCATCCCCACCTAACCGAACCCCCCCCCCCCCTTTCTTTAACCGCCTTGTCTCTTGTTTGTGCTGATGCCAAGGCATCTTATGCAATACAATTTTGGATTGTTGCCGTTGTTGTTGGCTCTTCTTTTGTGGGTCACGTCGAATGTCGCCTGCAAAATGCGGAAATGATGAGACAACAGGAGCCAACATCATTGCAGGAAGAGGCGGTGGTTGTGGAAGGAGGTGCAGGAAAAGGGAAATAGACCACAGCATAAATGGAGGCCAACAATAAAACTGTTTACCGCATCGAAATAACAACAACAACAACAGCAACTACAAGATTCAAATGCAAAACGCTGACATTTTCAAGTGTGAATTGCACTTAATCCTCCAGCCCAACCCAATAAATTTCTCCAAAAATCCCACTCTTTATCACCAAGTACTTGTAAGCCAACCATCCTCTTTAGCTCTATTCCATGTACCACATCCTTTTTGTCCAAATGGTTACTCTTGATTCCTATATACAGACATCCAAGTAAACTGGTTGAGTTTATTTATCCATTCAAATTCCAAATGTTGGTCTTATCGGTTTGTTCGAACAACTATTAAAGTAATTATGTCTTTCAAAATTAGATAAAAAATTATTAATTTTTAATATTTATGTACTCACGACTATGTTTAACTACTATTTAAATATAATACATTATTAAATCAAAATAATATATTCTGTAAAACAGTTACAATGACCGGAACCTTAAAATTAGTTAGTTATTAATAATTATGTGTAAAACAGATATTTTCATTATGAACTATTAGGAAAGCACCGTTCTATAATTTTTTATATATTTTTAAGGTAAAACTTTAATTTCAATATCTAGTAATTTCTTCTTTTTAACACTATTTTTTCTCTTTGCCAACACTTAGATTCTTATCACACAGTGTTGGCGATTTAGCTTGTTACACTGTTTAACATTTTCACTGATCAATGTCATATCAAGTTGAATACAAAGATTGCTAATGAATACTTTCCATATGTATCTATATATATTCTATATATTTTGAGCTATGTATATGTAGCTATTAGAATATAAAAACAGAATAGAAATGGAAATAGAAAAAATGGTTTAAGTACTTAAAACAAAAAAAATAATTGGTTTTATTATTTATCAGTCACATATGTATATTAATATTGAATTGTTTTCAATGTGTAATCATGTAAGTTGATTAAATTTTCTTTATTTGATTTCAATTGATTATTTTAAACATGCTTAAAATAACTAATATAACTTAAAAACTTTGGTCACAATCTCTTTAATAGATGAAGTCGATGAGGTCAAAAAATCTTAATACTTATAATATTATTATATATTTAATATTTTGTTTATTCTGCACAGAGAGAAACTGTACAGTAATATACATAATTATATTAAAGAATTCAATTAATTATATAAACAATTTGAATATTGTTAGAATTCTTAAATTATTAAAAGCTGCATAGTTTAAAGTTAACTTTTTTAACTATGCTGAAATAAGAGCGATCATTTTATTATAAATAATATTAATTAGTCACTGTATGGATTTTTATAATATTGGTATCTTCCAATTATCTACTTGCTTAACTCAATAGAGTTGCCATACAGATAAAACCATGAGCATTGCACGTTTTGCTGCACTGTTGAAATGTGTGTAGACCACTTTTAGGCTTACGTGCAATGGCAGGACGATCCTCTATGTCAACGTCATTAAAATGCCAAGTGAAATGTGATTTTGCTTCGGACATGTTCAGGTACGGCAAGAAAACACAAACAAAGGGAGAACAAACTAAACCAAAGAGCAATGAAATTTCAAGCAAAACAAAAAAAAGAAACAGAAGAAGTAGATGGAAGGGCCTGAAGAAAACGAAGGAGAGAGCAAGTCAGCGAGCATAAAAAGGACGGACCGTGGAAATTGACAAAAGCAAACGAATCAAAAGCGAGAGACAATGGAGTAACAGTATTGCATATTGATTGCGAAAATCAGCCTCTCTGCCTTCAATTGCCCGTTACCATCGCCCCCTCCAATTGGCAAATCAAATTGATTTGTAAATCCTTTTGGCAAGTTTTTAGCCCGGTTCTGGTCATGGTCCATGTTCAGGTTCAGGCCATACCGTTTTTGGGGTTACCGAGAGGAGGAGAGGCAACAAACGTCATGTCCCAATAGAAAAATGTGTTCCATTGTTGCCCAATCCAGTGCCCCAATGCTCGCTTGGCCTGTGATTTTTGGACATTGCAATTTTCTAAGCGGCTTAAAGGTGTTCATTCCGAGTCATTGACTACATAGCAGCCAAAACCCTCCCCCCTCCTCTCCCAACGAAACTGCTAGAACCGCTATGAGCGAACCCCGCCCTCCCCCACTACCGCAACTTCACACCGCACTCCTCTCGTTGCAATTTGGCATAGCTTAAAGCAACAACAAAATGGCCCAACATTGCTGAAAAATGGAGAATGGAACAAAGTTGATTTTCTATTTGTATTTCTTTTTTTTTATGGATTTCGATTTGGGAATCCTTTATTTTTTTTTTCTAGAAAAGATATTTGGAGAGTATAATAATATGCAGGTTAAGGGACAATTTTGTTGCACGATTAAAGTTTAAAGATAATGGAATATTGCATTTCACATTTCCAAATCTATTCTTCAAAAAGTAATCTCCTATAGTCCTCATCTTTATTATACATATTCTTCTGTATTCTTCTGTATTCTTCTGATTCTTTTTTTTTTTTTTGATTTTTAATTTTTACATAGTTTTCTGTTTCTTTATTTTTCAGATTTTAATAAGATTGAAGTTTGCCCTTACTTTTTCTAGGTGACAAATCGAAAGAGATATTTAATCGTTAGTTGCTTTTTTATTACCCATTCCCTTATAGAATAAAATATATATGTATATATATAGAATAAAGTAAAATTTGGAACCTTATAAAATATATCCATTTATGTACATATTCTTAATCAAATTTTATAAAATATATCCATATATGTACATATTCTTAATCAAATTTTTGTTAAGTTTTACCGTCTTGTATATACGCAGATTAAGTTTTTAAGGAGGGTAATAAGAGATATTTTCAAATAATTTGTTAAAAATATTTAACCAGTTTTGAGAAAAAGGACATTTAAATTTTAATTTTTGATCAGTTACCGCAAAACTGCATATTTCTGCAACATTTTGGTAAAATTAAGAATAAATTTTGGACTATCTGATCAATTTCAAACATTGAGAATACATTTATCAGATTCTAAACAAATTTTTAAAGTAAAAAACGTCTTTCTCCTTTGCCTTTGTAACTAGAAGAGGATATATAATAACGTAAAAATTGTATTCAAAATATTGAAGTTTTACAAGTAAGCACTTATAAGAGTGAGAGAGATAGTGGCATGCAAACAGAAACTTTCATGTTAAACTAAATTCAATCTCAATGAATTTTTCACTTGGCTCAGACTCTTCCCAAATCGGTAGGTTTGCGGCATTTATTTTTTAGTCGTTTTTCCAAAAGGAATTTTATTAACCTTTTTTTTCTGTTTTCGTTTTTGGCATATGTACAGTTCTTTTTCAGTTTTTATAGAACAACCACAAAAGTGTTTTTTAAAATACTATAAACAAGTGTAAAAAGTGGCAAACGTTACGCGGTTGAATTCAATCGTTATGTGGTTTTTGGATGGTTTTTTGTTTTACAGCTAACGCCTTCATCTTATACATATATACATATATGCTTTACCAAAAATTTTTACCAATACTATTTTTCTCTCTTTTTAACACTTTGAGGTTTGGCAATTTATTGACTACTTATACATTTTTAGCAACTGCAAAAGTAAAGCAACAAAAAACAATTAGAAAATTATTTTACATTTGCAAATTTTCTTATACTTATAGAGTTATCTCTTTATTTTATATGTCTTTGATTTTATTTATGGGTTTTGCTTATTAAAGATTGTATATTTATATATACATATATATATTTTCTTTGAGAACTATCTATCGATATGTATTTATAATCCAAGGCAACAGCTGCTGCGGACAACGATACGTATACGTAATATTTGGAAGCAAATGAGTAAAGTGAAAACAATGAAGTGCATAACAATAGCAATTTATACATTTCTCAATCAAAGAAATTGAATTGGTTGTACATATGTACATATGTCTGTATGTCTGTATGTCTGTATATTATATGTATATCAAAGTAAATTGGGTTCTCAAGCAGCTTAAAAGAAATTTTGAATAGAATATTTTATACTATTTAGTTACTGCAATCAATATAATCTATGCATCTGCAACAGTCTTTCTCCATTTATATAAAGACATTGAAACTTATGTATGTTTGTCAGAACTATCAAGCCCTCGAAGGGTAAAATAATCCAATTAATTTTCCTCCTTAAGAGAAACATTCTACTGCCAATAACCTAAGGCAAGGATATAGAAATCTGTGGCATTACCACAATCCAAGCTGTCTAGAATGAAGCTTTATCGGCTTCGTCTATTAATTATATTTCTTACATACATATATATACACAAGTGAAAAATAATTTGAATCAGTTGTAAACAGTGCAAATTGTATATATGTATATATATACACACATCTGTTACATATGAATATTTTTGTAATTCCATAAATATGATTATTTTTTGTTTAATTTGTTAACCAACAGAATTGAAATTGTATAAATCATATCATATTTCATTTGAGTTTTTCTACAGTAATCATTTCCATACATATATACATACATACATATATTAAGCTCAATCAATCAAATTGATTGACTTAAACCTGGAATCATGCTCATTTCACATAACAAGAATAAATATTAAAATACATATTTCAAAAAAAAATAAAAATATACTTTAAACTAATATTTGCATTGACGAAGATTTCATACCCTTTAGACTATTTAAATCAGCAAATGGTGTTAAAATTTCTGTTACTTTTTAATACCACCGATATAGGAAAATCTATCTATGAAAGCTATGCGTTATAGTAACCCGATCTGATTGGAATTTTGTTCAACTGCTGCGAAAACAAAAAAAAATGTATCTATAAAATTCAATTGTTTTACGTTATATTTGTTAACTTTTTAGTTTAAAAATTATTTTAGTTAGAAGCTTAATTAACTTTCTACAAAATAAGTAAAAAAAAATATATATAATTAACAGTTCATTTGTAAACAATTTTTTTTATAAGGGAAGACTAAAATAGTTTATCACAGTTAGTCGTAATTTTAAAACGTGTAATTAAAAATGCGCAAAATAAGTTTTTCTCTTTTAATTTATCCGTTTAAAAAACAAGCAACAACAACAATGTACCACAAAAAAAAACCAATCAAAGCTTATAAAGATTGTATACTGCAAAATAAAAAAAAAAATTCGTATAAGGACAATTTTGTATTATTTTTTTTAGAGATATATTAAAAAACAAAAAAAAATATATATCAGAAGCTAGTTAGCCAGTTAGTTAGCCGAAGTTAAGCTTTGCGGATGTTTATATACCCTACAATCAAAAGGAGATTCTTTACTGTGGGAAATTGCTAATCAAAAAAAAATATACATATACATATATATTTATACATATGTATATATCTTTGATTGAATTGACTGCCTTCTCTTTATACTATATGCAAGTGTATGAAAAATATAAAAATGCAATAATAACTTAAATTTCTCCAAGTTTAAATATTTATTGATTATCTCATACTTGATTGGTCAGATCCAACCCACTTAATGCCCACAAAAATACTACAAATATTTCATAGAAATTTCCATCTCAAAGAATTGAGATATTTACCATAATGAATTTTATATACCCTTATGCCCAGAATTCAGCTATTCAGTTAAAACTGTCGAATAATTATTTCATTTTTAATTTTATTTCATTGATTGAGTTTTAGAAATTTTTATTCAATTTAAGCATTATCTAATTTATACATTAGCTAAGTTATAAAAAAAAATGAATCGCTTCTATTTTATATACGAACATGAATGTTTAGTTCGATGAATGTCAAAGATAAGTACATTCGCAAGAGTATAACTTAAGCGGCTTATGAACTATAAAATTTGCGTATTTTTTTTTCTGTTTGCAATAGATTTATTCATTTAAATGTTCTTATACAGATATATGTACATATATATATATATAAACACATCTCATTGAATGTTCAAATGAAAATCTCAGCAAGAGACTAATTAGTGAAAAATGTTTGTTACCTTGTTTACAACAAACATATGTATGTACATGCGAATATATATATATATTTATGATACGAATATATGTATATATGTATTTTGACTTAGTTATTATTCGAAATTCAAATAGAAATTTCAAGAAGCACCAGTACCAGCAGGAGACTGTAGAAATTGAGTGTAAATGTTGCGTCAACTTATGCCACACACGTACACGCACTTGCCTCATATTGCGACATACTTACAGATGTATATATATATATATGTGTGTGTGTGTGTGTGTGTGTGTATCTGTGTAGGAATATATACCTTAGCTAGTAGGCACAAGCCACAAAAACCCAAAACGACAAAGGCAACTGACTAGAGTCACTACGTACCATAAACACGCACAGCCGCAAGTCACCAACAGTGGCAGCGGCTTGCAGGATGACGACAAGGACGCGACAGTTCTGTAGTAGACACACATACATATATACGCATACGCATATATACATACTTATATAACCCAATCTCTTCTAGACCTACCAGTGTTGCCACGCCAACTGATTAATTTCATTTAAATCGATTGTTTCTTAGTAAAATTATTTTCATTTAAAAATGGAATGATATTTAAATGAAAAATGAGAATTTTCGCAATTTTTTTGTAGGGTTAAAAAATAGGATTTCTTTTACAAATCTTTTAAAGAAAAAGTTTTTATTTCTTAAGTGGAAGTCTTGGTTATGCAAATAGAGCCTTCATTTTGGAATAAAACAGTCCGTCGATCATGTTAAAATACTAATATGCAGCGCTCCTGATGATGATTTTTCAAAGGACCTCTAAAAAAATAGACTGGAGATTGGCTGTAATCTCCATATTAACTCTGAGTTCAAAAAATATAATGAATTCTTTTAAAGAAGAATTTTAATTGAAGAATTAAAAAAGTTTTGATTTTTGAAATAAATTGCATCTATTTGAAAAACGGTTTTTCTTTTCTGACTGTAACTTTTGCTGCAAGTTCTTAAAAACAATTTACAATCTGTCCTTAAACAATAAGTTCATTTAAAGACTTAGCTATTTAGCAGGAATAGTAAGCCGAGAATATCGATTATATGTATATTAAATCTACCTTATCAACATTAACATTTATTGACATAGTTATATACAATTAATTTTGGAATCTATAAGGAAGGTCCAATACATGGAATCTTTTAAGTCTTAAGTAAGAATTTTTAAAATCTTAATCTCTCATTCAATGAGGTTTAGTTTTAAGAAAATTGTTTTAAAATTTGAGACCGATTAATGAGGGAATATCTAAAAAGATTGTGCAGAAATTTGAGACCGATCAGTTGAGTCCTTTCTTAAAAAATATAGATTATGCAATATTGATTATAAGAAAAACGCGTTTAAAGTTTCAAAAGTTGTTCAAAAATTCCATGGATTGTTAGAAAAGCGCTTTTCAAATTGCATTATAACTTTAAAAATATTTATGGGATTTGCTTTAAATTTTTAAAGAACATACTTAAGTACTTGTATCTTTTGAAAAAATAGATATTTTATAAATTATAGAAAACCTTTGAGAAAAAAAATAGATAATTGTTTTTTTTTCTTAAAAATATATTTTTGAATAATCAATATTTCATATTTATCAGATAAATAGTTTTTCCTTTAAAAATATATTTATGAATAATTTTTACTATATCAATTTTCCATATTTATCAGATAAATTGTTTTTCCATTTGCTGAACAAATTAAAAATATAATTTAAGCTCTTCTTTTATTTAGGTTTTAGCTATAAAATGGCTAAATTAACAACTCTCATTCCGTTTAAATCGTATATATTCGTTTGCTGATACTTGGTGCTCCTCCTCCTCCTGGTTGCTCCTCTAGCATCTTGACTGCTCTGTCGTTGCTGTCGTGAAGGTGTCGTGTTGAACATGTTAGGTGTCTTGTCGCTTATCATGTTAAGTGGGTGCACCCACAACGCTACGTGCCTAGCATGTGAGTGCGGGAATGTGGGGATGGATGTTAGATGTAGATGTGCATGGACTGGAGGTTTCTATATGTCTATGGTAATTTTCATAGATATGTATGTAAAATTTACAGACAGAAACTGTGGGGTTTGGGGGGGAAAAATAAAAAAGTAAAAACATAAGAAATGTTGGAAAGCAAAGCAACTGAAGAAATTAGCAACAACATTTGCCACTCATCTGGATGCTGTTGCTGTTGCTCCTTGTGCCACTTGGCCTACTCCTGTCAGCTAATTTCTTTTTAAAGTGTTGCGACTCTCGTTCTGTCTTCGTTTGCTCTCGTTGTTGCTGTTGTTGGACAAGCTCATTTGCACCTCATTAAATGCTGCCACTCGACCTGATGACGACAGCAACAACAGCAACAACAACAACAACAAATAAAACCAACCGAGCAAAAATCAGCTCCCTCAAAACATTTTGTTAAGAATATTCTCAGAATATACATGTACAGACATTAAAATGAAGAGCAAAAAAATTAAAAAAAAAAGTGAAAAACAAAACACACAATAAGAAAAAAGATTTCTCTTTTTTTAAGCTTTCTGGAAATATAGAGATATTACAAATGATAAAGAATGTTATTCTCGCTTTACACAACTTTTCCATGTAATATTCTTTTAGATATCAAATTCAATAGTTGGCTGAAAATCTGAAAAGATTTTGTTGACAATTCTTTTTGAAAACTCCCAAAATGAAATGTTGGAAAGTTGAAATTACGATATTAGAGATTTTTATTTCAGAATTTCGGAGTGTACAGTCATTAATTTTTTTTCTTTACGTTTAGGTCAAAGTTTGTCGTTTGTCGATGACGACCAATTTAAAATTTGTAAATCGGAAAAGGAGAAATTTAATTATTTTTTAATACATAGTTTCATTTATTTTTAACTTAAATAAAAATATAAATCAATTGTTTTATTACTAAAATTTAAGTTTTAATCGATTTTGAAAACAGCAAAATAACTGAAATGACTTAAAATAATATAAATTATATTTTATATATTGACTTTTGGCTATAAATCTTTGATCCCTTGAAATCAAAGATGCCTTAATTTCTTTTGATTTAATTAATTATTGAAACATATTTGTTTTGCTTTGTTATTTTGTGAAATCATTTATATAAATTTTGGTTTTACTATTCCATATAAAAATTTCAGTCAGCTGGCAACTCTGTCAATAATTGCTTTATATCGTTGTTGAAGACATTCTTATGAAATTAAATATTTTGTATGAACAAAATCATATACATACAATAATAATAATTTCATATTAAAAATAAATATTTTCTGCATTTTGTTGAATACAATTTCTTTACAAAATAATCAACATTAATTTAAATATTTCTTTCTTTATATAAAGATTTTTCTAGACAAAATGTATTTGAATTGTTAGTTATATTTAATCAATACTTTATAATTGTTTATAAAATTTATAATATCAAATTTAATGTCCATAATTTGAATTATATAAAACTTAATCTCGTTCTGTGTAGAAAGGTTATATCACCAATATACGTAAATGAAGAGAATTAATATAGAAAGAAAGTTTCGATCTGCATATCAAATATCGATTAATCTCAGTTGCATATACCTAAGGACATTGCTGAAATTGGGGATGTTTTATGCTATTCACTTGAATAATCTTTAAATAATCCTTCAAAACTTAAACCTTCAAAGTAAATTGCAATATCGGATGGCTGAGATGATGGGCTGTTGTAGCCCCTGCCTCTGGCTTTACTGTTGCTTTTGCTCCGGCTTCGAGTACAGCTTCTTCTCCGGCTCTGGCTCCGTCTCCTGCTCCTGCTCCTGCTCCTGACGGGAGTAGCATGTCGGCAGTAAGTTACTGATTAACGCTGCCTGTCGAGCTCAGCAAATTGCCGTAAATAGTTGTTCTCGTTGCTTCTGCTGCTTATCCGCAACGATGGGAGCGTATTGCCATCACGATGATTGACTGGGCTGCTCTGGGCCCCATATTCCAATACAAAATCAGTCAGGAAGGATGGCAGGAAACCAGCAGCAAGGAAGGAAGGAAGGATGGAGGAGACAACGGAAGGGCGTTTCATGGGAAGGAGTCAGGTTAAACGGGCCTCATCTGGCTGTAGTTGTTGCTCTTGTTGCCCCCGCCTGACAGTTGACAGTTGCAATTAATGCGGCATACAGTTGAGTTTTTGCTGCACTTGCCAAAGATGATGCTAGGCGAACAAGTGCAGTGCGGGGCAGTACAGTGCTGTGTAGTGCAGTGTTACGCGGATGTCGATGCAATGTTTTCATGCCTCCTACTAATTGGCATGCATCAATGCATCGATGACGTTTATTAGCAGTACTCAGACACACTCAGCATACTCTGTTGGACAAAGCGGAAAGCGGGGGAGGGGGAAAGGTGCATAGGGTGGGGGCGATGTGGGGGGGTGTGGCACACCGAAGCGGATTTTGAGAATTACACTCACTACTGACTCTGATGACATTATTGTGTGCGCAGTGCGGCAAATTAACTTAATTTGATTTAATGGGCATCACGAGTCAGCAACAATTAAATCAAAAAAAAATATATATATATTTATTTATATGTATGTATGTGTATTATTATTAAATGTAAAGCGACAAGTAACTTAATTTTAAACCTTAACTCATTGTTCTCGTTAGGTGTCACATAAATCTAATTTTTTCTTATTATAAATTTAGTCTGTCAAAGTATATGTAAGTATAACTAAATGTATTATTATTATTAATTTTTATACATTAAAATATTCTTTACAATATAATAACAAATTTAAGGAATCAATATTAAAGAAACTTACTTTCCCCATGCCGAAATTTGTATACCCTTGCAATTCTTGACTATTCAATCCATCTCCGTTTGAATGTAAAATTTAAATTTTAATAATCTCTCAAATCTCTTTTGACATCTTAATAATTAAAAAATCAATGCTCTAAATGTAACATAAAATGCAAAATAAACAATAGAAGACTTTTTTTTATCTCATCACAACTAAAATTCCCCTCTTCCTCCCTGTCTTTTTTGTAAGTCTAATATTTATCTCCGTATTTTGATCGGAACTAAATTGATTCCATTGAAGATTCATATTTTAAAGGCAAATAGTTAAATTGGACTACAAATACAGATTTCGGCATACCAAACAAAAATGTACCGTTATTATCAATAAATATATCGGTATAAAAAACTTTATAAACTTATGTATACTTATTTCTGTGAGCTTTATCTGTGTGTGCTTCCTACACTCATTTTTTACTCACAATATTGTGAGATAGTTTATTTATAATTTATATTATATAAAATTCATAATTAATTTAAGCATCTGGCTAAAATATGTGTCCAATTTAGAGAGGAGATTCGTTTCGAAAAATACAAGAAATTGTCCATTGCAGTGAGATGTCCGCCCAATAGACGTGCCTGTTATGGGAATTTTCAATGTATATATGTATACATACATATACATATAACTACAGTAAAACCATTCAAAATGGATATCTCCATTGGGCGGTGGTGTAGCGCTTGTTCTATCGATTTTATCTAGCTTAATAGTATCGATATAAAGTATATCGACACAAAAGGAAGCTTCATTTTTACTGCCAAAAAGTAGACAAAGTTAAGCGAATAATTCTGCCATTCTGGTCAGAAAAAAAAACGTTTACATCAAAAAAAAAATTGGAAATTATAAATGGAAATATTATATTTAAATTGAATTATGAGTTTTCATTTTTTTTAATAAAGAAAAATTTAGAAAAATCTTATGAATGTATTCTTTTATAAATTAGACCTTCCATAAGTTACCACAGCTCAGAAAATAATATATAATAATAATAATAACCTCAATATAGGCGACGGTCACTGTCCGCCCAAAAGAGTTTTTACTGTAAATATATAAATGTATTTCATGGATTTTTCAACATTGCACAAGAAATTTAAGCATGATTCAATTGTACTGTATTTCTAAGAATTCATTTTGTTTACAAAATTCTTCTATTTTTAAATAAAACAAAATGTGATTTGGTTTATTTCCATGAACGCTACATATGTATGTATAAAATATAGTAATCCGATTTCAAGGAAATAACTAAAATGAAATGAAACAAACTTGTTGGCAAAAGAAGAAAAAAAAGTTTTTGTTATAGTAGTTCGATCCGATCGATTCATAAACTTACACTTACTCTATGTACATTTACAATTGCCTTATATACCGAAAATTTAAAATTTGTAAATAAAAGTAAAACTGACAGCGTTGCCAGAGACATAAAAAACAACTTTAAAGTGAGCTAAAACCGTTAAATCCGCCTTTGAGGTTAGAAAAGATATAAAAAAGATAAGAACAAAATTAATATTGCTAATTTTGCTTGTAACGCAATTATTTTGAATTTTAATTAATTTGCCTTTAGATGAGATCATCTATTGGCAAACTATTTGACCATCGAACAATTATTGTCCATCATGAACATTGGCTTTTGGTTTCTTCTTCTTTGGCTGCTTTGCTCCTTTGCTTCATTCTCTTTAAGTGTTTTCGCATACAGCAAAGAAAAAGATAAAAAAAAACAACAACAACAACAACAAAAACACAACAACAGCAACAAATGAAAGAAAAGTGAACGAGAAGCGAACAAGAAACTTTCAAAAGCAAATTTCCCCGAGGATGAGCCACCGCGGCGACGGCATTGGCCAGAGGGCACGATTGGGGAGGGGAAGAGGGACATGCCAAGAAGATGCTGTCGACTATAAACGTCATCGGAATTCCCCAAAGCCATTAAGCGCAAATGTATGCAACACCAACCAAAAAAAAAAAAAAACAACAAAAAAAACAAGACAAAAAAAAAATGGAAAAAAAAGACACAAAAAATAAATAACTGAAAAGTGTGAGCTGGCATCCTTCCATGTCCCCCTCCATCATCCGACCACCCCCTCTCATTCCCATAAGCATATTCAAACTTCGTCCCCGTCTTTGTCCTCGGTCTGCTGCTTCACTTCATTAGCAAACGTTGAGAGCACATCGAAAGGAACAAGGAGGCGGCAAAAGAAAGGGCAAAATGGGGATAGAACTTGGTTCAGAATCTAGTAGAAATGGGCAACACCCTGTCATGGTAGCTAAAGTTGAAGTTGGCTCACAATAATTTCATTTTGCAGCACTATTGGCGCTCTGCCTCTGAACTAAAAAAGTAATTTCATTGATTACAAGCGAATGCCGGCTGCCGCGATACTTCGCTGCTCGCTAAAAAGGATAACAAGCCAAGCAACCGAATCGAGCAACGACACCAACCACTTGGGACTACAGCACTGGATGTAGTTCTCGATGTGGATGGCATACCATGGAAGGCAATACATGTGGTTGGAGGTTGCAGGTTGCAACTTGATGGTTATGCTTCCGAATTGGAATTGGAGTTGGCAATGGTGATGGCGATGGCGATGGCGATGGCAATGGCGTTGACTATGGTAAAGGAAAATGGAAATGGTGATAGTGATGGTAATGGCTGTTGCAGCACTTTCATAAGCAAACACCGCAGCGCAAATCAAAAGCGTAAAACCGTTTCGATTTCTTAAGTAAATCAAATGAAAATAAAACAAATTATTGGTTGACACAACATCAGCTTAACAGTTATTTTTTCTTAATTTAATAATAATAAAAATAGAAGAGAAAAAATATCAAGTATTGAATTAAACGAGATTGAAAATTCATTAAAGTTATCGAGTCAAATGAAAAAAAACATGTCTTTAAATTGATTATTCCTATAAGTTTTATTTGTATAAGTTTCATTCAATACAATTTCAATATAATTTCTCTAGAAAAAAAAGCAACCCGCAAGCAGTGCCACAAGTGTCCTTTGACATCTTAAACAATGTGTTTCAACATTTGCTTTAAATAAAAATATTTAAAGAGTATATTTATATAAACTTTGATCATTTCTAAATCGAAAATCATTCAAAGATAATCTTTGAATTCATAATTAACTTTACATTAAACGAAAGTTACCTCAAGAACGACTTAGCTAAGGTGAATGAAGCAAGCCAACCAGCCTTGCCACCTAACTGAAATTAAAACGATAACAGTTCAAATTGCCACTTAACTGAGATTTAAACGATAACATTTTTGAAGTTAAAATTTATTTACAATTAAAATATTAAAGTCTTTATTTATTGGACAAAAAGTAAAATTAATTGAATTAAACTTGAATATAACTTAAAAAATGATTAAAGAAATTTAAACTGCATTTTTATTTAAGAAGCGTAAAAAACAAAGTTTGCAACATTTAAATATAAATTTATAAACTTCATATATAATTTTTATGTACAAATTAAATTTACAATTTTAATGCATAAATTAAATTTATAATTTTAATGTATAAATTAAATTTACAATTTTAATGTATAAATATCATTTATATTGGTGACTTTTCAATTCATTAAATAGATCATTTAAAATAATGCTAATAGTTACTAAGCCTTTTTTATGCATTTGCCTTTCTTTATGGTCAGCCAATTGAATGATTCGTTTTTTAATTTCTTTTTGTTTTTGATCATTTCATTAGAGTTGAATCGAATTTACAATAAGTTGAATCATAATACTCATAATACCTACATATGTATGTACTTATATATATACCATGGGTTATTGTTCGTTTAGCTGCCACATGGCATACAAATGCATTCATTCATTCATTAATTCATTCACTTGCTTGCTCTAGCATTCACTTGATGATTTAAGTGTCATTTCGGCATCGACTTTCGGCAATCCTGCGGGATCTTGTTCCTACCCAATTTCACCAATTATTCATGCAACCCCAAACACACAATATACACACACTCGCACACACACACACAGGCAAACACACACGAGTCCATGTGGGTGCAATTAAAAGCAACATGCCTCCCTCGTCTACCTCTCTCCGTCACTCAATCCCCACTCTCTTAACCATATTTTGTACCGTTTCGACATTTTCGTTCCGTTGTTATTCGCTACGTTTGCGCTATATTCATTCATTTTCCGTTCGCTTATTAATGAATTTTCCAATAATTTCTGTGGCACGTTTATGCCATGGCAACGTTGTCGGAGTGGGCGTGGCAATAATTTTTATTTTTTTTTTTTATTTTCCTTTTTCCTCTATCCTTCCATAGATGGGGCGCACTTAGACTTATTGTTTGGTTTTTGGCATATGGATGCGTTTGGCATTTAATCATCTATTTCGCACTTACACTGAACAAAATTACAAAAAATTATCTCTTTAGCATTAATTTGTTTCTTGATCTTCTTGTTAAGGTTACTGGGTTCCAGTCTCCAGTGTTCCAGTGTTTTATAATGGTCAGCGGTTCATTTTTATCTTACCCAAAATTTCTAATAAGGCCCGAAAAATAATCATTTCTCTCCATTAAAGAGAGGATAATTAATAAGTCTTTTTAGCCAAATGATTTTTCATTTCAATTACTGAATTTATTTCAGTTGATATCATTCAAGAACAGGACAACTTTTTAATGCACATTATAAACAGAGATACCAAAGATTTGTACTTCTTTAATAACTTTTCACTATTTTTATTAGATTTATCATTAAAACTAATTTGTTAAACATTTTCATAAAAAAAGGAAAGCAAATGTTTTCTGATTTTTGTTGATTCTAAATTTTCAATTCACAAAATGTTCAAAGTTCAATTTGATTTTTACATATTCTAAATACTTAATTTTATTATATTATAATTTGGAGCACATAAAAACTTATTATTCATAACATAAATTTTAAGCCAAACATTTCATCGTTCTTTGACTACATTTTAACTTTAAGTTAGGTGGCAATGCTGGTTATTTCTGTTACCAATTGATTTATTTTTTTAAATACCTTTTCGCACAAATTTAAACTGAATATGAAAACAAAAGTTTTCTGCGTTTTGTTCAATGCAATTTCGATTTAAAAATTATCCAAAGCTTAACAATTTTTTTTATTGATAATTTTATAGTATTTTTTATAAATATATCCCCAAATGCCTCATTTTAAGGAGCTTCAAGCAGTTAGAGCTTAAAAAATAGATTTATTTCAGATTATTATGTATATGTTTCAGTATATTCCCCGAAAATTTTAAGCCAATCCGATAAATATTTTCGGAGATAGACAAACTAAATTTGAAACTTTTAAAGCGTTTTGCACAAATTTTATATTTTTTAAATGGGTTTCTTTTAGAGGTCCTTTATGACATCATTCACAGGAGCGGATATAATTTTTACTGTTTTGTATCTAAAAGAAGACTCTATTTGAATTACCATCACTTACAATTGATAAATAAATACAGTATCTATAAAAAAAATTCTTAAAAAAAAGCCTCTCTTTAGTTTCGAAATTGCGTACAACCCGAAAACAAAATATTTTAGAAAACATTTGTATATATTGTTTGACTTTTTAAAGATATTTATAGCAAACCAGGAATTGCTTTCGTTTTACTTTTTAGTTATTTAAGATTTTCTTGTTCTTTTTTCTTTTTGTTAATTTTATTATTTTCTCTCTGTGTAGGGATACTCAGCACCAACTCAATCAGAATCAGCATCTGGGCCCCAAGCGGCAAAAAGTGTGTATGTTGTGTGTATATGTTGTGTTTGTGTATGTTTCGGTGCGATGCCTCCGTGTGTGTATATGTGTGTGTGTATATGGAACATATATAGTTCTTTGGTAGCTCCTACCTCACATCCTTCTACTCCTTGTCATCCCTCTGAACTTTCCAATTGTTCGGGGAATTTGAGTGAACGTTTTGTAACATTAGCTAGAACGGTTCAAGGAGGATAACATGGTGAAAGGGAGGGGTAAGGGGGTCCTGCGTACGACTGACGGTTGAGGGCAGATTGCCATTGAGGCAAATGAACGAAAGGGGGGGAGGGTTTTTTGCAGATGTGGCCCATTGGTGGAGCCGTCAGTCGAAATACTGTCCCGGGCCGTGTGTTAATGTTAATGCTGTTAATGTTAACTTTGGGCCCAGTAATGTATGTTTGATAAGTTAATTTTCGCTTTTAGCGCCAAACACTTGCCGCGACATGATGGCCGCAGGACGGGACGTAAACCGAGACCGATGGCTGAGAGGGTGGCAAGGGGTAGGAGAGATGAGCCACGGCACAAACGATGACGCAAAGTAGGTGGCAAAAGGCATTCCCATGGCAACAAAGCCATTAAATCGCTTTGAATCGAAAAATAACCCAAGCACTCATCGTCATTGATCCCCAATCATTCAATTTTTTTCTTTTTCCCCCATCCCCATCTCCATTCTCATTCCCTTTTGGCTTTCCCTTTTCTTTTCCTGTTCTCTTTGTTGAATAAAGGAATATGGGGCAAAAGGGCAATATAAGCAAAAATAAACTGGCAATCATTTCAACTTTAACTTCAATTTTAATAACTGATACGTAAATAAATATATACAATATATATATATAGGGGAGACCGGAATAAACCGATGCAATCAAATTAACATTAGATCTGGTAAAAAAAAATTGAATAAATGCATAATGTTATTCCAATATGTTAAGTAAAAAATGTTTTCTAACTTTCTACTCTTTAAAAATGTTTTAAAAATTAAATTACTATTCATTTAAATGGAAACAAAAATTAATTTCAAATAACATTCTTGTCTTATTCATTTAAATTCAAATTTTTATTTTAAAAGACTGTATTGAATACCATTAAAATTGAATTACAATTTTTATTACTAATAAATAACCCTATTTCCAAATAAAAACAAATCTTAAATAAATTACAATTCCGAATTAACTGATCTCTCTCTCTTATATAATCATATCCGCTTTGAGTTATAGCAATTTTTGTGAACTTTTGCAACTTTATTTCAACTCGTTGCTATCAATTGATGTCCTTGTGTCTCGTCCTTAAGTCCTGCACCTGGTCATTGAGAAGGAATTTAGTGAAAGTTTTCAATTTGTTGTTTTGTTGTCTGCCAAGCGAAAAGGTCACGCGACCACAATGTATCCACGACAAGAATAAAGAGACCAGAACACCGTCTGGGACTCTTGGCCTCTTACATACCCAATTATTATTTTTCACCTAAAGGGTATATTAGACCCATGCATTGTGTTGTTAGATATACAAATGATTGTCTATTAATTTTACTATATATAAATATAATGATTAGTTATAAAAATATTAAATGCGAGCTAACTAATCTTCGATAAAAAAAAATAGTAAAAGGATTTTATAAGATAAACTTAAGAAAATTTTTGGTGTTTACTAATTTAATAATAAATTTTATTTCGATTTTTCTGTAGCTAAATCAAGATAAGGTCATTTTGCTCTACAGGGTATCATTCCGTTGATGCCTTTGATTTTCGATAAAGTATTTTGTTTTCTTCTGGTACTTGGGGGAATCAGAATAAAAGTTATGTTCCAGCTACGTGCTCGATCCGTTCAGTTTTGTCTGCAAAGTGTTGTTAGTATTTTATTTGGTTTTATTGATTTTCTTTAAAAAAATGAAACGATATCTATATATATATTTTCGGGCGATAAAAACTAAAGTTGAGAGAGCCATTTTCTTTTTGGCTTTTAATTTCAATTTGACAACCAAACCGCAAAAATAAAAAAAAAACTAACGAAAGCATGACCAATGGAATGAGATTTGCCATTTTACAATAACTCACGGCATTTGAGGATGACTTTCTATTCGTTTTTACCATTTGGTCATGGTCATGGTTTAAGTTTTAGTTTGGGTTTGGGTTTAAGTTTGGGTTTGGTCTGGTCTTGGTCTGGTTTGGGTTGGATTGAATTGCGTTTGGGGGTTTTTGTGTCTCGTCTATCGATGTGGATGTCAATGTGAATGTTAGATGCCGATATGAATGCCAGTGTGAGTCTCGAGTGTGTAAAGTTTTCTTTGCTCAGGAAGCAACATCATCATGTACGTGCGTTTAAATCTTCGATAACTTTTCTATCTGTACGTGACTAAAATGCAATGTGCCTTAAAAGCATTGAGCGAAAGCGAGACACACAATATTCGAATAAAAAGAATGAGAAAACAGAGAGAGAGAGAGAGAGAGAGAGGGAGAGAGATGGAGTTGGAGTACATCATGACATGGCCGAGAAGGTGAAAATACAACAACAAAAACTCAAAATGTGAATAAGAAAATATTGGAGATAGAGTAAAGTGCCTAGCCTGGGTTTCCTTTTGTTCAAATTATTCAACTTGTCTTTAAAGCTCTTTAAAAAGAAACTTAAAACACCTGAAAAATGTAAAAGGAGAAAGGTTCAAAGTATGCACATTCTATATTTAAAATTACTTAAGACCACTTTTACACCAGTATTCAGTAGTGTTAAATATACAAAAGTTTTCCTTTTCAAAACGGATTGAAAAGTTTTCAAGTTTCAATTTAGTTTTAGACACATTTAGTTTATTTTTCTGTACTATATATATTCAATAATACATCAAATGAATTTATTGAAATCAATTTGATGCAGAAAATGGTTCATTAACACATAAAATAAATGGAATAATCATCGACTATGTTAAGTATATATTTTTATTCTTGTTCAATCAAATCAATATCAATAATTCTACTAAACTTAAAATGGATTCATTTCTTATTTGTTTTAATATATTAATTTATTTAAATAAATTTTTTAACATTTTATTCTTATTGATTCATAGAAGTCATAAAATTCACAAAATTCTCAAATGAATTTATATTTTTGCAAATTTATTTGGGTCATTACTCATTTACTTTTTTTTATTCAGTATTTGCTTGCTTAAAAATTTTTCATCAAATTCCAAACAAATAAATTTGTTTAAGATAATATTTGCTTTTAATACCCTTGAAGAGGGTATAATAAATTTGGTCAGATGTTTGTAACGCACATAAATATAATTTTGCGATCATATCCAGAATAGATCAGCATCAATAATTGAGACAATCTAGCCAAGTCTGTCTTTATCTTCGTTCGTCTGTTTTTTTCTTCGCAGCTTTTAAACATTAATTTTTAAGCCATATGGATAAAACTAGCTAGATAAGCTTTCAAGATATATACGCAGCTCAAGTTAAAGAATTAGACAGATCGGAGCACTATAAGATATAGTCAGTAACGGAATAATCGGTGTAGAATATAATTTTTTTTTTTGCTTTTGCATTATAACATGTATAAATCAATAAATTAAATCTTGAATAAAATCAACTTATTTTAGATAAAACTACATGGAGATCAGCCTTACAGATGCGAGAAACATCTGTGGATAACGAGATGAAATGCCTTCTATTATTTTTTTTTAATAGTCAGGAACTACAAGGATGTACATTCTTCGACATGGCTAAAGTTAGCTTCTTTCATATTTTTTAAAATTAATTTTAAGGAAACTATAGAAATTCTTAAATATTCAGTAGATTACTAAATAAATCTGATAATTATCTTACATTGTGTTTGCTTGACTTGCTTTCAATTTGTCTTAAATTCCTCCAAGCAGAGTTATTCATTAGCCATTTATTTAAGAAAATTATTAAGCTCTTAAGCCTCTCTCTCTCTCTCTCTGTCTCTATTTCTCTCCATCTCTATCGCTCTCCTTGTTTCTTTATTGTCAGTTAACTGCAAACTTTTTGCATTCATCAGCATCGACATTTGCATTCATCAAGGCAACATTAAATGCTCTGGAAAATCTCTTAGTCAATGTGGCAACATATGTTACGCATTCTGTGTTTGTTTGTGTGTGTGTGTGTGCTGCATCCTTATTGTATACCCGTTTGTCCACATAAGTAGACAACAGAATTTTAGCACATGCTCACATTTTCTCTTCTGGCATTTCTCCATGGCCATTAAATGCATCTTGAGCTAACTTTAGCCAGTGCAAAACTATTGAAGACACCCTAAAGCAGTAGCTCTTCCGCTGTCACTCTCTCCCTTTCCCTCTCTTTCTCGTTTTCTCTATTTCTCTGGTGATGACATATGTGTGTGAGATATGTGAAGAAAACGAAACAGATGGAGAAAAGTCGCCTACGGCTAAGTAAAATGCAATGACAAATAGGCGACAAAACGAAATGAGAAATATGCCCAAGGAGAAAAACGAGCTTTGGTTTCGTATCAGTAGGGGCATGCAGCAATGTGTGGCACAAGAAAGCATTGAGAACTGAGATTAGAAAAGCATTTGTTCAAATCAAAAAGTCAAACAAGAAATGAAATGAAAGAAGTGGAAGAACAAAGCTGCAAAAGTCCTTGACAACGGCGAGAAGATAATATTAAAAAAAAAAAAATACAAAACAAAAAAAACATGTGAGAAAAAAAAAAAGAAAAAAAAAACTAGAAAGCTGAACCAATTGAAAAATGAAATGAATAAGTAAGGCCAGTACGCCTGTGTGTGTGTATGTGTGTGTGTGTGTGTGTGTGTGTGTAAAGATAAACTACCCAAGCACGTGAATGTGGTTGTAAGGGGCTACCACTGGGCAGAGGGTCGCGTCCCAGTGCCAAGTTTCAATTAGTGCTGCAAACTTAATTAAGCTATAACGGTACTCATACTGTATTTTCTCTCTCCCTCTTTTGCCCACACACACACACACAGACACACACACACTTTTCTTTTCTCTCTTTCTCTTTAAATGTCTTTTTCACACATTTGTTTTCTAGTTCTTTGTTTTTGCCTAAGCAACACATAAATAACAAAGGCAGAAACGAGAAGAGCAAGCGAGATGGAGAGAGAGAGAGAGCTCGAAAGACAGTGAATCGAATGAATCGTCTGACAAATGCCAGAAAAGTTAAAAAATAGAAATTTTATAAAATAGAATATTCGAATACACTACAAAAACCAAACGAATAAGTAAAATTACTTAAATATTAAACAGTAAATGTGAATGAATAAATAAATGAATATTCATGCAATATTTTGATATACCTAATAAAATATAAATCAAATAAAAAACGAGTTGAAAACGTAATACTTTAACAAATGAATACTTTTGAATAACACAACAATGAATACTTGTGAATACCAAAGAAATGAATACTTATAAATAACACAACAATGAATACTTTTAAATACCGCAACAAATGCCAAATGAAGGAATACTTGTGAATGCCACAACAATGAATATTTGTGAGTACTACAACAATGATTAATTCTGTATGAATAATTTCCAAAGCATCGCAAACCACTAAAATATCTAATTCAATAAAAAAAAAAAAAATACGCAACTCTTCCAATGAATGTTTGTGAATAAATAGGCGAATTTTGTTTCAAAAAAATTAAATTAATTAAATTAAATTAATTAAATGCAAATGAACAGTTTACTTTTTAACAAATACTTTTCAAAGTTATTTAAATTATAAATAGAAAATTTGAATTAAATGAATAACTGAATGTCAAATATGAATATACAATCCGATTCTTTAAATCAAATAAAAAACGAGTTGAAAATAAATATTTTGCCAACATTTTATTTGAACAAATGGATACTTGTTACTACCCCAACAATGAATACACATGAATAATGTCCCAACCACTGAAGCAACTAATTCAAATCAAAATGATTAAAAATGAACCCGCAACTTGTTTAATGAATATTTTTGAATAAATAAGTGAATATTTAATTTTAATTAATGTAAATTTTAAATGCTTTCAATTGTTTAAATTACATTTATGAATACTTTGTGAGTGCAAATGCATCAATTGTATTCATTGGACCAAGACGAATAGGGCCAAGGCAAAGGTGTCACCTTCACATCCATATCCTTGGAATTCTTGGCATCCTTGGCGACTTTGTTGTCGCCTTCATTGTTAAATGAATGAAAGATTGCTGACACGGCCGCTCATCAAGAGGATGGATCCTGTACCCATTTCCTGTTCCCTGTTATACAGTTACAAGGACACCCCCCCCCCCCCCTAACCAACCCAACCGCTGTTTCTATCCCCCAAAGAGAGTGTTGCTGGTGCTGTTGCTGGTGGACAGCAGCATCAACCAGGTGCGTGTGCATCACATAACTCATACGCCGCGTTGCTTAGCAATTTATGGCCACTGACTGCAAATGAACAAAGAGAACTAACCATATACCCTTTTCACCCTCCATACCCTTCCCATCCCTTCGATGTGTGTGTGTGTGTGTCGGTATAAGTCTTTTGACAAATTGCATTGCCTTGGCTGTTTATTGAATTACGAGCAGAGACAGAGGAGGCGGCCATGTGGTCATAGACTGAAGAATGATGCCCCATAAGGACATGGAAATGCTTGTGGTAACCGAACAGCAGTCAGATAAAGGACCAGACGAAATGCTTTTAATTAACTGTACAGCGAGTTGAGTTGAATTGAAACCCTTCAACCATATAAACTATTCGCCTACAAACCAAACACTTGACGAAAATGAATTAATTAGATGTAATTGGAGGTACATTCGCACACTGAGAGAAATTTCGAATAAAATTTACCTCTAATTTTCTATCTGTAATCTCATTCACTTACCGATTTTATAAAATAAAATATAATTCATTAACATTTTTTGATAAAAGAAATCTCCCTAGAGAATACCTCAGGCTATAGTACATAGAATATAAAGACGGATAAAGATAAAATATATATGTATATAGTATATATACAATAATCCTTTCTTCTAACTTATATATTCATTTCCATTCACTTATTCACTGTCAAAATCAATTTGCTGACTAAATGCGCGACCAAGTTTCTAACTTGCTGTGAACTGTTGTGATTTGAGTTTAATTAGCAAAATGACATTGCCCACATTCACTCCCATCCCCATCCCCTGTTCCTGCCCCCGCCCCATTCTCTGAGCGGGGAAGGGGAAAAGCAAAAGTTGCCTTAGGTGCGACAAGAGTAATTTGCATTTAATGCGCAACATTTGTTCTGGTTTTGTTCATGTGACCGAAAGCGTTATTAGTCTTGGCAATGGACGATGAACAGTCCTGAAGAATCAAGAATATACATATACTCTTGATTCTTATACATATATATTCTTGATTCTTCAGGCTATGTACCACACACATATATATTTATTATATATACGCATTATAGTTATAGTCATAAGATCTATTTATGACCATTTCCAAGATTATTAAAAAAAAGTTAAAGTTTGATATGCAAAACTCTTCTTCTTGAGCCAAGGATTTAAAATCTAGATTTGCTTAGTTTTAAATACTTTCTGCATTTTTAATGGAAAACTATCAAAATTTATTAATTAAAAGTATTCCAAAAAATAAATTATAATTTTGCTTAGTGCTACTTATTTCTAATAGAAACTTGTTTAAGCGATTTATTTTTTTAGAGTAATTTTTTAACTACACCGTAGTGGAAAAATATAAAAAACTAAACAATATTTTTAATACAAAAATACAAAATAATAATAAAAATGCAACGTAATTAAATTTTATCATTAGCAAATTAAAAGCAAAAGACCAAATATATTTATTTTATAAATTTATTTCATTTATTTCATTTTAAGAATAATTTAAGTTGAACAAATAATAATAATAATTTACATCATGCTAATATCATTTAAATAATTAATTTTATTTATTTATATTATTTAAATCATATATGTAATACCAAAGAGCGTATTTTTTTCCAGTTGTACAATTTGAGAATTTTATTTTATGAAATTATATTTCCAAATTGACACGGAAGACTTTTTTGTTTTATTTAAATTAATTCGATTTACATATAAATAGATAAATCTATAATTCAGGCAAATTCTATATATGATTCCATATAAGTTTCCATTATTAACTTAAATCTCTAACTTTACCTATTGTCACCAAATATTGAATGTGTTTCTTTTTTGGGGAAATTCTTTAAAAATTCGGTTTAAATATTTTACAGTTAAATGGCTTGAAAAAAAAAAAACATCTTGCCCCGTTTTGTGTGCCATTTTATTTGTTAACGCTTTTCGCGAGTACAAGGTGGCTAAAATGTGGATGGTGATGGGGAGGGGCCAGATTGGTAGATTGAGTGTAAACCTATTAGAGAAATTGCCAACTAAATGAACCTGAGCCCACGCACCACCTGTAACATAGATAGGCCACGTTTCTAGACACGATTCCGTCCAGTGGCGGCCAATCTGCAGGTCAATTCAATTATGTTACTACTATATACCTGTACAATTTTGTTGCTTCTTATGTTGTTGTTGTTGTTGTTGTTATACGACTCAGATCCCACACACGTAGGCACGAGGGCAGCTATAGAAGTTGCCACTTAGTTAAGGTAGAAATATGGAAAAACTAATTAAAAATGGCAATTTAATGCAATGAAAAGGTATTATTGTGGATTCTATATAATATATATCTAGTTGCATGTACATACATATATATCAATATAATTATAATTATTTAAGAATCTTGTTATAATTTATTTTTTAATTATATAAATATTTTGTATGTTTATTTTATCTGCATAGAAAATGTTTTTACTAGCTTAAAGTTAATTTTTTTTAGGAATAAGTATATGTATTATAGAATATTTTTGTAATTTTTCAGTTATAAGTTAAGTTTTTAGAACTAATACAATTTAGAAATTAAATTCAATATCTTGTAGTTGTATTCTTAGTTTTATATTTTATAAAATTGAAAAATTTTGTTTTTTGCTAAAGTAATAGGTTTTTTTCATTTTTTTGTATATATTACAATACTTAAACATCATATGTATGTATAAACATGTACTATATACTAATATTCATATTCATATATAATCTTATTATTATTATTAATTATAATATTTTACTGCATAATTCCATTTATTTTGTTTTAATCTTATTCATTTATCATTTTATCGTTCTTTAATTTTTTGAATCATTTTTTTTAGTTCTTTCATTTTCTCTAATTTTCATTTCTTTTTGCGTCTAGATATAACTTATCCGCAGTGGAATCGAATATCTATATAATATACCATTTTTTTAAAGAAATGCAAAGAAAACAAAATATTTCAATAGCTGAAACTTTTATGGAAATGGCAAGCACGCAAAAAGAATTCTTTCTGACAGTCCCTTTCTACTGTGATCGTTTAATTTAAAACTGTTAAAGCTGCCCTCGCATTTTGCTTTCCCCTCTCTCATATATGGTTTCGTTTGAATGTTATTTAAGACATATATATACCTTTTGTGGCTGTAAATATTTAATGCATTCTCTGGCTTTCAGTATGGAGCGTAGGCCATTTTCATAAAGCTTTTCCCCACATCAACTCAACCAGCTACCCCCCATACACTTACCCATAGCCATCCCCTCCAACCACCACCATTTTGATGGTAAAAATTGGTATAAAAGTAAAGCCGAAATGCTCGAGTTTTTCTGGACTAGCGTTATTATTGTTATTAAATTTTATTTCCTTTAACTGTTGCTGGCAAGACAAATTAGAGCGAAACGGCATAAAAGAGGAAGTTGCAAAAAAAAAAAAAAAGGGGGTGGGTGGGGGAGAGGTAAAGATGGTTGTATACCAATCGTGGCCAAGGACTAGCTCCTCGACCATTTTACGCACAACGTTTTAATGTTGTGTTTGTATGCTCATCAATATTTATTGCGGTTCGACTACGTGAGCCGCACACAATCAGTGAGTCAGGAAACAGGAGCCACCAGCCAACAGGCAGAAGCAAGGAGTCGATTGCCAGGACCTTTGCTCCTTCGTTTGCTCGCTGTGCTAACATTTGTGCAAATATTTTTATTATATTCCAGTACTTGTAACAATAACAGGGTACCATTGCGGCATTCACTTTACCCCATTTACATTATTTTGAAAATTTTTGGAATATATATTTTATTTACTTGCAAAAATTAAAATAATAGAAAATTGTTGATTATTTTAAGATTACAGGGTATACTTTTAGTCGAAATAATTTCCATTTTCAATTGGTTTCATTCGTGTTATTGTTGCGGCTGACCCAGGAGGGGAACACACACAACACAACAAAGAAAAAAAAGAATAAAGTAAACCCCAAGCCCAGCAAGCGGAGGAGCCTTGTTACCAACAACGTCTGATATATTACAGACTGCAATGTGATGGCTTCAACAGGCGGGGAGTGGAGGGGGTTTATGGGTAGAAAAGCGCCAAGTTGAGACTAAACAATGAGAGAAAGCAAGTGGCGAATGTTGGCCAAATGGCGGACGGTTAGCGGTAACTTCCCCTTGCCCATTTGGAACGAGGTTATTTACTATTCAAAAACTTCAATTACCGCAAAGTAGTCGCCGGGGCGTTAATCGCCAGCAGGCAACTGCCACCCACCCCCCCTCCCCCCGTACCACGATATAGCCCAAACATTTTCATTCTTTCCATCCCTTGGTCCTTATGCTGATTTAACGGTTAATTTGCAAATAAATAAAACAAAACTTTATTGGTTATTAAGTCATTTTGCATTGAATTGTTGGCAATTTACACACGCAATCCGCCTAAAAGTAGGCAAACGAATTTCCAAGAACAATACACAAATTACAGAGGCAATTAGTGAATTTAAATATAATTTAAATATACACAAAAATTAATAAAATAGCTTAAGAGTAGTGAGGAATTTTATTACGCAACTTTGATTACCAAATGAGATGAGAATTTCAGTTCTCTTTGAGAGAGATATTGTCATTATTATTACAATATTTATCAGATATAAAAGGCTTAGCATAGCTTATAAAATTATTTCAATGCCAGTAACTGGTAGCTAACAAATTGAACAAATTTATTAATGAGATTAACAAGGATTTATGCCACCAAAAGTATAATTACAATTTATTTGTGTATATGGTATTTTCTTGTTTTTATAGAGTATTTATTATTTGGTATATCGATATTTTAAAATTATATAAATATACTCAGAATAAATTTAATTTTCTTGAATTTGTGTAGAACTGTTAACAATTTGATGCAAAGTGTACTTTATTAAGATTATTAAGTCAAATTTAATTTAAGCTGAAGTTAAAATTAAATTTTACTTAATATTTAAGCTGAAGTTAAAATTAAATTTTACTTTAAGATTAAAAAGAAACTTTCTTGAAAAACTAAGACACTAACTCGATATTCCACCAATTTGTATACCCTTACAAAAAGGGAAATATTAAGTACTACAAAAAATATATATATTCATGATCAGGACCATGAGCTAAGTCGATATGGCCATATTGGTCTAATACAGTTGTCCATCTGTCTGGATCAATGCAATCAAATCCTTCAATTTAAAAGCTATCTTAATAAAATTTTCAAAATACTCTTATTTCGCCTGCACGCTTTATATATATCGGAATCGGTCATATCGGATACCTATATCATATAGCCTGCATAGGAACGATCGTTAGAGAATAGAGTTTTAGATGAGTAACTTTGTTATTATATTATATTATTATACACCCAGTTTAATTGACATTGATTGACTATATCATACAGCTCCCATGCGAACGATCGGCCGAGAATAGAGTTTTATATATATAACTTGATTAATTGTTATCTATATATTAATATTTCTATCAAGTTTCAACTGAAACATCTGATAAAATTTTATGATGCAATAAAACAGATTTAACTTCTTAGTCAAAAGTTGGGAAAATTAAAAATTTGCAAGGATATATAAACTTTGGCACGGTCAAAGTTAGCCAGATATATATTCTGTTTCATATTTATTTTATTTATTTAATTTATGTACAGTTACCTTACAATATAAAATTATATAAAATATTTCATATTTAAATCGAATGCTCTGAATTTCAATGTTCCATGCAGAATCTCTCGTCCTACTTTGGATTACCTAAAGTTTACTCAGATTTATTAAAATTTTCTGACGCCTTCCGGATGAATTTATTCTGTTATTCTATTTGTAGTACTTCGAAATTTGTGATCGATTATAACATTAAAATTAAATTTTATTAATTGAAAAAAGTTTTAGTTCTAAATTGTTAGAATTTTGAGTTGCTTCAAATGGCACATTCCTGTGGGAATGAATAAATAAATGAAATATTATTGTTTAATAATAAAATAAATAGAAAATTATAATATTCGCCAAAAATGTTACACAATTTAATATATAACACATACATATGTATGTATATTGTGAATTATCTAACAATTCAATTTAATATATTGTATAAATTTTAATACACCGTTACGTATATCTATGTATGTATAAGTACTTGAAAAAAAAAAGGACTTTCTTAACGGGAACACAGCTCAAAATCGCTGTTTACTTCTCCCATCTTATGATAAACATCTTGCTTTGGACGATATTGTGCAGAAAAGAGATTAAATTTGAACATGTTTAGTCTTCATATGCTTTCAACATAAGCAAAATCCTGTAGAGCTTGAATTTCTCTGGACACAAGGATAAAGGGAATGGTGGATAGAGGGGATACAGGGGGGAAAGACAAGCAGAATATAGACGTGTTAGCCAAAGCCGCTTTTGGCTTGCCACGTTTATACATGTGTGTGTGTGTGTGTGTGTGTAGGTTCGTATTTTTCTTTTTCTTCCCCTTTTTACTCTCCTAACCAGGCAAAACATTTCAACGCTCTTGGCATGCGTGTCCTTGCCAGGGAGATGGTGCACATCCGCTGTACGTGTGTGTGTGTGTGTGTGTGTATGTGTGTGTGAGTGTAGAGTCCTTGCTGCAGGATTCTTGGCTCTGATTACAAAGTAAGCCGTTAAGAGTGTAGTTTTGCTTTTATATATACATACAATCAACTTGGCGAGCCTTGAAGCAGGACAAAGCACACAACTGATTGCTGAAATAAAGAATGAGTGAGAGAGCTAGAGAGAAAGAGAGAGAGAGAGACAGAGACGCAGATGGAGTAAAAGAGATAGGATAACGGGTAAGAATATGCCGGTAAAATAGGAATACCGATAAGGAATAAGAATGAATTACATGTAAAAAAAAAAAAAATAAAAAAAAAATTGATTGAGCAAACAAGCATACAAATTGAACGCTTAATAAATACATAGTCAAATAATTTGAATTATCATAATACTTAAGGAGCAATCGAATGTAAATGTCAATAAGTATTATATAACAGTTGGCCATACTTTTTTCCATTATACTCTGATCCCGAACACAAATCGAAAACAATTATGCTCCCTCTCCCTAAGCCGGTAAAACAGTTGAAAAAAATATAATTTATGTTAAGCTTAGTTATAAAGAAATATGTATATAAATCTGTACAGTAGATCCCACATACATATATACGATAACCAAACGAAAGTTTGGTTTGTCTCTCATTGAAAAGTGGTTATAACTATATACCGATTGTAATGATACAATTTTGTAATTAAATACCGCTTATAACGAGAACAAGTAACAACGAGAACAAACAGAATCAGCACAATATTTTTTAATAACAAAAAGGATGCATAATTCGACAAAGGGGAATAAAAAAATAATGCTTTTGATTAACAAATTTTCTGTTAATCCTACAATTACTGACTGAGATATACAGTGGTTCACAGCTTATTTCAACCAGCACCTTAAAAAATGTTTGGGAGCCTGTAAAATCTAAAGTAAGAGATATTTCAAAAAAATTTAAATGGGAGGTTTTAATCTGATGTTTCAATTTATCATATTCACTTAAGTTGTTTCTTTAATAAGTATCCACTATTAAATATAAATTAAAAAATAAAAAAGTGAAGAAAAATAATTCCACAGCTTATTTCAACCACAAACTTTGCAGCTGAGCAAGGGTCCGTTATTGAGAAATCCAACGGTGAATTATTTTTCTATGCTTCATTCATTGTTTTAGGTATATGATAAAATTAATTTGAGCTAAATTTTGAGAGCGAATATTGCAGAAATTTTTTTTAGCGAAATGGGACCACAAACCAGCGAGAGCTTGTCCTTAAACATTTTAAAACAGGACATTCTCGCAGAGAAATTGGTGCGATGGTTGGTGTTCCTGATTCCACTGTCCAGAGCATCATATACAGATTTACCCGCGAAAATAGAACCCATAATAAAGGCAGAGAAGCTCCTAACAAAATTTTTAATCCCACGGACGAGCGCTACATTGTGCGAAAAATTTGGGGTAATACACTGCAATCGGCTCGAAAAGTGGCCAATGATGTTGAGAGACAGTTAGGGAAGACGTGCCACCCCGAAACAATCCGCCGTGTGCTTCGTGAACATGACTTCCATAGCAGAGTACCACGTAAGAAGCCCTTTATTAGTGGAAAAAACATGAAGTGTCGCCTAAAATTTGCTCAGGATCACTTGGTCAAGGACAGTTGTTTTTGGAACACTGTTTTATTTTGCGATGAGTCCCAATTTAACTTATTCGGATCGGATGGACCCTAATATGTGTGGCGTAAGCCAATTACTGAGCTTGAGTCAAAAAATTTACGGGCCACAGTTAAGCATGGCGGAGGCAACGTCATGGTATGGGCCTGTATGTCAGCAACCGCCGTTGGAAAATTGGAGTTCATTGAGACAACGATGGACAAATCTAAATATCTCAACATTTTGAAGTCAAATTTAATCGAAAGTGCTGAAAAACTAGGAATAAAAGAAAACTTCCGATTCTACCAATAACACAATGACAATGACCCTAAGCATACGTCGGGCATAGTTCAGCCCTGGCTGATCTGGAACTGCCCTCATGTAATGAAACCACCAGCCCAGTCACCAGATTTAAATGTTATTAAAAATTTGTGGTCAATTTTGGAAATGAACATTCGAAAACGGAAAATTACAACCAAATCAGATTTAAAAACTGCATTAATTGAGGAATGCGCCAAAATGACACCTGAAGTGACTTCAAAATTGGTGGATTCGATGCCAAAAAGGCTTAAGATGGTGGCTGAACAAAAGGGTGGACACACCAAATATTAATTATTGTTATTTAAAAAAAAAACGTATCTTTAATACTTGAATTTTATAAGTGGTTGAAATAAGCTGTGGAATTATTTTTCTTCACTTTTTTATTTTTTAATTTATATTTAATAGTGGATACTTATTAAAGAAACAACTTAAGTGAATGTGATAAATTGAAACATCAGATTAAAACCTCCCATTTAAATTTTTTTGAAATATCTCTTACTTTAGATTTTACAGGCTCCCAAACATTTTTTAAGGTGCTGGTTGAAATAAGCTGTGAACCACTGTATATCCGTAGTTTTCCTGACGTCTTCGGTTTGGCAACCCATGGACCAAAGAAGAATTCCTGAAATAAAGTTACTAGGACAATTTAAATTAGTTAAACATTACGTCCTTAGTTGATAACGACAGCGAAAATAATTTACTATAGTCAGCTTGGGGAAAAAGCTTTTGAAAATCACTTTTCTATTCCATTTTAAAAGAGGTGCTAGAATAAAATATATGAGGAAAATTGTGAGGGATATTATTGAAGATTATTTTTTACTTTAGCACCGTATAGTACAAATATTGGTTATAACAAACCAATATTTCTGTTGCCTTAAGATTCGTTATATTTATTTAATTTAATTTATTAATTTATTTTGTTTGTGTCACAAGAATTAAAAATAAAAGAAACAATTCTTACGTGTTGAAATATATGAATAAAGGCAACGCGCACAATTGACTAAAATATATTGCATTTGAATAAGTTACCTACGAGTAACAGTTTATGTTAAGTTCCCAATAACATTATGGAAATATCATGTTATGTTAAGTAGTCACAATTAATACTTCGTAGAGACCGCACGCACAATAAACATACATAATTATCAGGTTATGGGCCCAGGCATCGCGTCTAAGTATTTGAATTGGTGATTCGGATTTTATATCGGTGATTATAAAATCGTAAAAGAAAATTTTTCAGTAGAAAGTGAAAATGATGTCGTCTATGAACTCAATAGAAAAGTTGGATGACAATAACTACGCCACATGGGCGATCCAGATGAAAAGTGTCTTGGTACAAGCTGAACTCTGGCCGGTTGTTTGTGAACGTGTGACCAAGAACGAGAGCGATAATGCAGAAGCTCAGGCTGCATTTGATCTAAGGGATGAAAAGGCTATAGCTGCTATAATGTTGTGCTTGAAGGCGACGCAGATAAATAGCGTTAAACATTGTAAGACATCAACGAGTGTCTGGAGAAAATTGGAAGAGCTACACGTGCCAAGAGGACCTGCACGTAGGGTAAGACTTTTAAAGCAGCTTTTGGGCACCAAGATGACAGAAAATGAAACAATGGCATGTCACATCAATACCTTCTTTGATGTAATGGAAAAACTACATGAGATAGGTGTAGATTTACCCGATGAATTTGTGGTTATACTCCTCTTGTCATCTTTGCCAGATGTGTATGAAAGTTTTGTAATTGCCATAGAAGCCCGAGATGAATTGCCTAATTTGACGTCATTAAAAGTAAAACTCTTGGAGGAGGGAGAGAGACGTAAATCGGACAAATTCGTGGAAGTAGAAACAAAAATTTTCGGCGCGCGAAACCAAAAGAAATCACGCAAAAATTGGAAGTCGCTTGCAAGAACTGGCGACAAAAAGGCGGGTTGCTGGAATTGCGGAATACAAGGTCATAAAGCGGCAGAGTGCAAAACAAAAGAGAATAATGTAAAGAGATCATTTTCTGCTTTTGTGGCAGGGCCATACAAAAGAGAAAAGTTGCCGCAACATGTATGGTGCCTAGATAGTGGTGCAACATCACACTTATGTTCAGACAAATCTCTGTTCATCGAACTTAACCTTCACAAAGAGAGAATAACACTTGCGGGTGATAATTTTGTTGAAGCGAGTGGCCGTGGCATTGTTCGATTGATTTGGAAAAATGGCACGATTGATCTGCAAAATGTGTTATTGGTAGATAATCTGCAATGTAATTTTATTTCTGTAGCAAAGGCAGCAGTAAAAGGTTTTAAAACAGAATTCAACAGACACGAAGCAATCATGAAAGATATGAATAATAAGGTGGTATTAAAAGCCAAAAATAAAGATGGTCTGTATTTGTTCGAAAGTAATGAGAACAAGTGTTTTGTCGCAGGAAACAATAATGAACAATTCGTTAAATGGCACAATCGGTTGGGACATGTAAACTTCGATTCGATGAAAAAGATGATAAAGCACAAGATGGTCAATGGATTAAATGTTAATTGCAATGGCATTGATGAGCAAGGGTGTATGACGTGTGCCCAATGCAAAATTTGTGTTAAGCCATTCCCGAAGGCTTCACAAGGGCGAGCTAAGGAAATATTGGAGCTTATTCATACGGATATCTGTGGACCAATGAATAAGATTTCAAATGGTGGAGCTAGATATTTTGCCACTTTTATCGATGATAAAACTCGTTATACCCATGTATGCTTCATGAAAACTAGAGATGAGATTCTGGTTAAATTTAAGGAATTCATGGCATGTGCTGAAAATCAAACTGGAAAGAGGATAAAAATGATCAGAAGTGACAACGGTCGGGAATACTTAAGTGGTGCATTTGAGGATCTTCTGAAGTCTAAAGGAATTAAACGTCAACTAACGGTACCACACACCCCACAGCAGAACGGTGTGGCAGAGCGCTCTAATAGAACATTGGTGGAAATGGCCCGAAGCATGTTGGTGCATGCAGATCTTGCAGAATCATATTGGGCAGAGGCAGTAAATACGGCTGCATATATAAGAAACCGTGTGGAAACATCAACTTTGGAGCACATGACACCGTTAGAAGCCTGGTCAGGAAGAAAACCATTTGTGTCTCATATGCGAGTGTTCGGATCGAAGGCAATAGTGCTGAACAAGAAGCATAGTAAGAAATTCTTGCCAAAAGGAGAGCAATGTATAATGGTTGGCTACTCAGAAACAGCGAAAGCATATCGTTTGTATAATCCGTCAAAGAGTAAGTTGATTGAAGCCAGAGATGTAATATTTTTCGAGTCTGAATTTACAGAAAGTATTCAAGAAAAGACGATCGAAATGGGAAATGGTGACGATATGAGATTGATCACGTTTCAGAACGAGTTGGCAAGAGAACAATCGCATGGCGCAAATGATGTTGAGCTGGACACAAATGAAGCGATACCAGAGGACAACTTAATAGATGCAGAAGAACACACTGATGAGTTGCAGTCAGATGATGAAGTTATACCTGTGCGAAGAGGGCCAGGAAGGCCAAAGAAAATATATACTGGTAGACCAGGGCGTCCACGCTTGCAACATAATGAGCTGAATTTAATGGCCAAAGCGGATATAAAAGTACCGAATAACGTTAAGGAGGCTTTAAATTCTGGATATTCCGATGAGTGGAGGATTTCCATGCAGAACGAGCTAGACAGTTTGCGCAAGAACGAAACTTGGAATCTAGTCGATTTACCAAAAGGAGAAAAGGTCATCGGATGCAAATGGGTATATGCTGTAAAACGAAACAAGTTCGGCGAGATTGAGCGACTGAAGTCAAGGCTGGTCGCAAAAGGCTGCAGTCAACTCTATGGAGTAAACTACTGGGATACATTTTCGCCGGTAGCAAGATATTCGTCAATCAGACTAGTGATGGCAATGGCAGCAGAATATGGTTTGTACATGCATCAGATGGATGTTACCGCAGCTTATTTAAATAGCGAGCTTAAGGATACAGTATACATGCGTCAGCCAGAGGAATTTGTTGACAAGAATTACCCGGATCGAGTATTAAAACTAAATAAGACGTTGTACGGTCTTAAACAAAGCGGACGAGAATGGAATGAGGCGTTAAACAAAGTCATCGCAAAAATTGGTTTCAGTCCTTGCGCAAGTGAACCTTGTGTATACACCCGTAGGACTGGTAAGAATATTAATATAATCCTTGTTTATGTAGATGATCTCATTCTAGTTAGCTCAAGTCTACAAGAGTTGTCAACCATTAAGAGGCTTATATCACATGAGTTCAATGTGGTGGATGGTGGCAATCTTACGCATTTCCTGGGTATGGAAATCGATCGCGACGGAGAAACAGGTGACATATCAGTTGGTCACAAGAATTACATTGAAGAGTTACTTCGCCAGTATGGAATGGATCAATGTAAGCCAAATGTGGTGCCGTTGGAACCTGGGTTTCAAGTTAAATGCACCAAAGAAGGATGTAAAAAGGTCGACCAAATTGAGTACCAATCGATGATAGGTTCACTCATGTACTTGGCTGTGACAAGTCGTCCTGATATTCTGCATTCTGTGTCAAAGTTAGCCCAAAGAAATGCAGAACCACATGAAGAGCACGTAGTTGGGGCAAAAAGAGTTTTGCGCTATCTCAGAGGAACAGCAGATCTCAAGCTACGGTATGTTCGAACTGGAAAACCAATATTCTGCTACGTTGATGCAGATTGGGCAGGAGACAGCAGCGACCGCAAGTCATATAGTGGATGGGCGTTCTTCGCTGCAGGTGCTGCGTTTTCATGGGAATCGAAAAAGCAGAGTATTGTAGCCCTCAGCAGTACGGAGGCTGAGTACGTATCATTGTCATCGGCGGCTAAAGAAGCGGTGTACATAAGAAAACTGATGTCGGAGATGGGTTTTATAGAAAAAGACCCAATGGTTATTTATAGCGATAATCAAAGTGCACAATGTTTAGTTAAAAATCCAACTTATCATTCACGTAGTAAGCACATTGACATCAAATATCATCATATAAGAGATATGTATAAACACAATGTAATAGAAGTAGTTTATGTACCTACTGAGAATATGATTTCAGATGTTTTGACAAAGAATTTAAGTAAAGTAAAACATGAGAAATGTATTAAGAATTTAGGACTAAACTAAGTGTTTGTATAACAATGCAAAGTCAATTATGGCACGTTGAGAACGAGTGTTGAAATATATGAATAAAGGCAACGCGCACAATTGACTAACATATATTGCATTTGAATAAGTTACCTACGAGTAACAGTTTATGTTAAGTTCCCAATAACATTATGGAAATATCATGTTATGTTAAGTAGTCACAATTAATACTTCGTAGAGACCGCACGCACAATAAACATACATAATTATCATTACGAATAGGTACTAATCTTTTATGTCAAAAAATAATATCTCAATATTTAAAAACTTAAAATTAATGGTAAAAGAACTTCAATATTTTTTTATATAATTTTCGCAAGGACCGTTTGATTTTTTACCAAAAGAGAACAAAAAATCTCGTTTCCCCTTTTTGCCAAAGAACCAATATGAACGGTTTATCACTGTTATATGAGTATCGATATTGTTATCGATATTGGTAAGCAATGCTTATCGTATTTCTGTCATTGCTTTTGTTTATTACTTTTCCCTTAGAAAAGTAATTTCGATATATATCGATGCATTGACTAGGTTATTGGGACATTTATTGATTATACAAATAATTAGTAGATTCTTTTCTTACTAAACTATGCAAATGAAATAAAAGTAAATAATTGGCCATTATATTGTTTATTTACATGTTTATAGATATTTACATTTAATTCTTAAGGCATTTTGTTGGTTATGTACTTAAAGCAACATTTTCTTGTTCTTGAAACGCTCTCATATCTCCTCCCCCTCCCCCTTCGCCAAAACCACTCATTCACCACTTGCTTTTGCCATAAAAAACAGAACAGCGGCAATGGAAATTGCCAAGTCGCATTATTTATCGTATTCGCAACGGGTGTGCGGGGTACCCTTGATGCAGGAAGAGAGAAGCCAAAACAAAATGGTGGCTGATGCTGCTCTGGTGGTTCTGTTGTTGATACTGCTCGGCGCAACGGATGCTTGGCATTTATTGCAGGCGACAATATTTTGTCGCTGGATCGCGAATCCTTGGGATCCTTCTCCACCATCTCTTGTGCAAAAGTGCATCCTGTATGTGCATCCTGTTTGTCCACATAAACGCCTGCCTGCCTGCCTGCCAGTCCGCCAGCCTCTCTCTCTCTCTTTCCTAGCATAAATGGCAAGTCATGTCATTGTCAGGCTGCAAATAAAAGACCAAAGGACTTAGGTAAAAGAGAAAGAGCCGGCACTCCAGGAAGCACTGCTGCACGTCCATGCTTGAACTCAGGTTAACAAACCAAACAAAAATCCCAAAAACTATATTGTTGAGAGTGCACGAAAGAATAGTTAAATTCTGATTTTAAATAACTGTATATCTATATATATATTCTATATAGAAGTTCACTTTTACGAAAATCAACTATTAAATTATTTTAAATCTTTATTGTATTACACTCTAAGAATGTTATAGATTTTGGATTCCTCGCTTATTACAAAAGTTTCTAGAAAAAACTATAGCATATCGATCCAATTTAAGGATATATAAGGCATATCTTTATTCTTAATCACCACATTAAGTTGAGTCCATATAACACCGTCCGTCTCTCGGGATATCTTCTCCAATCCAGATCGAACGACTATATAGTTGCTTGAATAACAATAATAATAATTTTTTGAAGCAATTTTCATGAGTTATATTTAAAAAAAAGCAATAATAACTATTAATTAATAAGAAATATTCACTCGAAACTTTCCAGTTTTCAACGTTAAATAAACTTACTTATTTTTAAATTAGCATAAAAAAAAGTTCAATAAAAAACGCGTCATCACGATTGCAATATCTTTTTATTTAAACCAAAGTTTATAAATAAATTTAATATATTTAGCAAAAAATATTCCTCATTGACGGAAAAATTAAAAATTGGTAATTAAAATTTAGAAAATTTAATACTCGTTGATTATTCTTAATATTTTCCTTTTTGCGTTTGGCTCATGATTCGGCATTGAACTTGAGTTTTAAGACTTTTTTCCCCTCTATACAAACAATCTATAAATAATTCTCAAAAAACAATTTATAAATTTTATTGAATCGGAAAAATCGGATCTGATAACAGAGTAATGCAGAGTTTTCAAAAGGGGCTACCTCAAAAACCCCAAATCTGAGAAATTTTCAATAATGAAAACGTTTAAAGGTATCCAAATCCGTTTTAGAATCAGAATTTGTTTGTTTTTTTCTTTTCCAAACAATGTGTACCTTTTTTCAATCCAATTTCGAAGGAGGTTCGCGAACGGAAATTGGAAAAGGTTATAGAAGAATATTGGCTCAAAGCTAATAACTGGTCTTTCAATTCAAATTTTGTTTCGTTTTTTTTTTTTCGAAAAATTGTGCTGGTATTTACATCGGTTTATTGGATAAAAATTGGGAAAATTTTTATATATGTATGTATATATATATTTTGTAACATATATACTGATGTCTCTCCTCATATCTTGTCGCCCCTCTCTTCCCCTTGTGATGCTTTACGCGCAGCTTTTGTTTACAATTTATTTTGTCATGTGTCGAAAATTGCAAATTTATGAGTTTTTGATGAGTCTTTTTGTGTGTTTGTGTCCCATCCTGGCATCATGGCCATACCCCTCCCATTCCCGCTTCCCCTTGCCCTCACCATCATCTAGTTGTTTGACTTTTGTGTGGGTCAGCACACGCACAAAATGGTAGAGAGATAGAGCAAAATGTTCGAGACGGAGAGATATAGCCACAGCATGTTCTCGGCTTTTTGACTTTTGATTAAATTCGCACGCGCCAAAGACAAAAGGAAAACAGAATAGAATAACATAAAATAAAATGAAAACAGCAACAACAACAACAAAAATGTGAAAATAAAAACTAAAATGGCATCACGAGGCGCTAGGAAACAACAAAAAAAAAAAACAACAAATTTTCCGAAAGTTTCAAATTCTCATACCGAAATTGATGTACTCTACTATGAGAGTATGTGGCAGTGGAGGGTAGGAAATAGATTGCTTTGACTGGGTAAAAAATAAATACTTGATATTGATTAAAGAAGTGTGGCTCTGGCTTTTTTCTACTCATTGTATATTAGAATTAATTCTTTTTTACAATTAAATAAATAAATAAATGATTAAAAAAGAGTAAATGTAAATCAAGTAGAGGCGTCTTCTTAAACGAGATTACTTGACCCACTGTGCCAATTTTATTGTTTATTGCGAAAATTAAAAAATATTCTAAAAGATAAGACAACTTTGGGAAATTTCTATAGCATCTATTTAGATATACATATATAAGTCTAAACCATCTGAAAAAGATATATTTAGTATATCAAATTTAATTGAAATATTGAAAGAAAAAGAAAACTTTATTCCTTTAGAATCGATTTAACCGATTGTTAATCAGCATAAACAAATTTGATTAAAAGTTAAATTAGCCAATTTAACTAAACTAACTAACTTATTTTTGGTACCAAATTTTATTCTCACTATAAGCTATACTACTCACATTAATATGATATCAACATATAGTAGACAATATATATAATATTATATTTAACTTTGACAAAAAAAAAACAAACTTATTTAGCTTATAGTAGAAAAGTTTTCATAATTCTAACAAATGTATTCTTATATATATATATACTATATAGGATCAGATATGCTTCTATTGCTTTTTGTGACCCAAATTTATGATACTCTCTCCCACAGGGTATAAAAATGCGCGGGAATAACAAACAAAAAAAAAATTATTTTGGTTGTTGTGCACAAATTGCTTTTAAAGCCTTTAAGGCATTCCGTTCAAGTGGAAACCAGGTAAATTGGTGGCAAGATGAAATGGAGTGACTGGGGGTCACTGTGGGAGGTTTTTAGAGGGGTAGAGTGGATTGCGTCTCATCCAATTTAAATGTGCGCCCAAAAAACTATGCAACAGAATTTCCAAACAGTTTTCAGTCGTGTTGCGGTCAATATTTGCATAAAAGTCACTAGAAACTATATCTATATATACTAACCGAAGACTAGATACTCTCTTAAATCAGTTATTTAATATTATATAAAATTTATTAAATATTTTCCATACTATGAAATTTGAGTCTTTTAATTTTAGAACCTTATTAAGAAATATTGAACTAAAACATATTTAATCTACCTAAATTAATTTAATTTATATATGATACATGTGTATATCTATAATATAAATATATATATCAACTATACATAATATATTTATCTATGTTTGTGTTTTAAGATCCTTTTTATTGAACCAAGGCTAAGACAATTGCTATCTCTATTAGAATTAGTAGAAAAATTCTTTTTTCCCAAGTTGATCTATCGAATTTTCTGTAAAAAAATAATCAATTATATTTTTAATTTAGCTAAAGAGTTTCAATAAAAATATATATTCTCGATTCACAGCAATAGCCAGTATCTAGCTATATATCGTACAAATTTTTGTTTCTTTTGTTTTAAACATATTCAATAGATATATATAATAATGATCGCGATAAAATATATAAATATTCTTGGAAACAGCAACAAAGAACCATATTAATGCTTTTCAATTTTTATTCAAATTTAATAAGGAATAAATCATTTAGAGAACATTTATTTATTTGCATTATTAATCAATTAAAGTCGATAAATCGCATCAAAGTCGAGATTCTCAGAATAAGAAATTAATTTTGGTTATTTCTTTCATTTTTACTAAAGTTATTTGTTGTTGAAGAATGTTTAACATTCCACAGACAAAAAGAAAGATCATTTCCCTTTCAAACATTATAATTTTACAAATCGAATAGATATTTTTTATATTATCACTTGAAATGCTCACCTGAGCCTAAACACAAAAGATTATTACCTATACAAGAATATTTTTGGTATAGTTTTCCTTAAATTTATTATACATAAAACAAATCTGAAAGTATTTGAAATTGTTATAGATTTTTATTCCCCACTATAAGTGTCTCAATTCAAGATGATGAAAAGAAATCTGTAAATCATGTCAATTTAATGACAAACACATATCAAAAATAAATTATTTAGTAAAATTATTTGGAAAAATTAGAATCAAAAACGGATTTAACTCTGCGCCACTGTAAATAAAAAGTTTTTAATTAAAAACAGATAAATTTGATTTAAAATCAATTTAACTTGTTTATTTTTAGAATTCTGATTTATAAGTAAGTAATTAACAAAAATCTCTCATTATGAAATCATTTATCTCTATCTCAGTCTCTCTCACTCTCCCTCTTTGTGTTTCTCTCTCTCTTTCTTTCTGTGTCTCTCCCCATTAAAACTTCATTTTTGTTACATTGTATTTTTTATTCTCTGAAATCAACTTTCTTGGGCTTTTTTTTATTATATACTTATTGAGTCACTTGTGCTTTATATGTATATATGTACATACATTTATATACATACATATGTATATACATATATATTTTATATATATGTATAACCTTCTATTGTATAGTTAAAATGTACAATGCCTTTGCATAAGCAAAGTTTTCACTTTCAATAAGCATTCCTTGATTAATTGTATGTATACATATACTATATCCATATATATATATATTTATATATATATATTATATGTAAGATTAATGTAAATACAATCGTTTGCAATTTACAAAGAGAAGTTGAATTGATGATGAGCTCAGGGTGGGTATAGAATTGGGAATAGGGCAAAGTTCAGTTTGTTCAGGTGGATGACCATTACGGTGTCATATAGTTACAACAACAATAACAACAACAGCAATAACAACAACTTGCAATTATACATAATTATAAATGTATGTATGTATGTACATACGAATGTATATACGATCATTTAAATTGTTACAATTTAATTACTATAGATAGATTTTACCCTATAAATATCTTGATAAAGGGTATATTAAGCAAAATAAATATATTGAATGACGTTTGGCGATTATATGTATAATCCAATATATGTACATATATATTTCTATTTCATTTGATAGTTCATTAGAGTGAATTTCAATTTATAACTATTAAATAATTTATATAAAATATCGTCAAGTCAGCGCTTTGCAACTCTAGAGTCATGTAATTGTTTTTTTTTTTTTCTTTTTTTTTGTCATGTAATCCAACTAAACTGAAATGCCAATCGTCATAATATACATAAATAAATACAATACATGGATATATGTATATATGTATGAAATTATGTATATTTATGTATATATGTATGTACATATATGTATATACTCTGAAAATGTGCAACTGATGTGGCATTGTTGTCGTTGGATCTTGGTCCGTAACCGCAAAGAACCTCCGCCAAATGCAAAGGCATTACGTGGACACCGCAAATTGAATACTTTAATATTGAAAAAAAATATAAATAAATAACATTTAAGAATTTTAAAATACTTATTTATTGATTGATGAGTTATACAATTGGATGAATGTTATCAGATCGATAAAAAATTTCAATCTATAACTCTAAAAAGTAAAAAAAAATTAACCAAATTTTCATTTAAAAATAATATAAATAATACATATATATATTAGAAACAAAACTATATACATACATATTAGAAAAGTTTTCTAATCTCTTTAAAACTTAAAGAAAAAAACTAATAAATCAACTTATAAAATATTTAAAAAATTTTAATTCTTAAGAAATATATCAATAAAAGATTTTTCAAAATTTTAATCTCTACAAATCTTTAAAATAATAATATAATCTAAGATAATAAAAAATAAATTTACTGAGTTTAAATTTATAAATTATATAAAGACTTGTTAAACTTTGATTTCCAATAAATCTCAAAAAACAAGTCTGTAATTGATATAATTAAAAGCAACAGAATTTATTAAAATTATTAAAATATACTATATATGTACATATGTATGTACATATGTATATCATTTGTAGTTGTCTTAATAACAAAAATAAATTTATTATTTTGGATAATTAGACAACTTTTAAAGTCTGCAATTTATAAAATTAAAATAATATATCAAAATGTTAATTTATTAACTATTAAAGACTTTGTTAAACGTTGGCTTAAACTGATTTTAGAAAACAACTAATTAAAATTTTTAAGACTTTTCAGAATTCTGAATCGAAATGTAAAAAGAAATTAACTTAAATTGGGATTTTGAATAAAAATTTGTAGAATTAACGTTTTATGTATAGGAAATATTTAAATTTCTATGATATGTTTTTTTCTATATTTATTAATACAATTTTTCTTATATGTATTTCATGTAAATACTTTTCAAAACCATGTCAAGACTTTTAAATCAAACAAAAATTGAGATTCTAAATAATAATTTATATAATTAACGTTTCAATTTTAATAATTCAATGACAACTATTTTAAAAATTTATAACAAAACTTTTCTTATTCTGTCTTAAAAACTTGTTAGTTTATATACTCTTGTGAACACTTTTTAAAGACTTTTTAAAAACTTAATGGAACTTGTAAAGACTTTTTAAGCCTAGTTTTGAGTTTATACATATCTTTTTTCACACTTGAAACCCCAAAGCAAACCTACCCCACTTGCACTTGGATACCCTTTCATAATGTCAATGAATGTATGAACATACATACATACACATATGCATATGTATGTATGTAGATATCTATATGTATGTATGTATGTACATGGGGGTATTATGACAACAAGACGAGACACGAGTGCCCGCAATAGAACTTAGAAAGACGAAAGAAGAAGAAAAAAAACAGTTCAACTAATTAACGCAAGTGACTTTTGGAACGTTGTCGTCGTCGTCTCCGTCATTTGAGGTAGTTGTTGTGCCTTCTCAATTGAATCGCGTTGAGCGTTAAAGTTTGCTTGTAAAAATATTTATATGCACATTGTGTATGTAGAAGAAAATATAGCAACAACAATGACAATAATAAAAAACAATTAACACATTTTTCTGCCAACCGGTTGGTATATGTATGTACATACATACATACATATATTTTCGGGGGCAAAAAATAAAAAATAAAACAGAATGTTAAGTGGAGCAAGAGTGTAACTAACTATACATAATACAAATCTTTATCTTTAACTCCCGCCGATTGTTCGCTCAGTGTCTCCCTCTCTCTAGCTCTCTTACTCATTCTCTCTGTCTCACTCTCGCTCTCTCTGTATTTGCCTGTCTCTTTAATCTTTTTAAATTGCAAGAAATCTCAGTTTGAATTCAGAATTCAGTATCGCTGCCGGCAAATGTTTAGTTCTGAGACGTACGGCAAAGGAGAGACTACAAATAAGGAACAAAAAAAAAAAATGCATTAAGTGAAAAAATATATAACAAGAAAAATAAACTTTATTATTGTTCGTTTCGGTATTTCTTTTTTTTTAATTTTAACTTTAACGCGCGCGTGTGTGCATTATGAACAATAAATGAAAGGGAGATAAATAGAAAATATAATGAATACCTGGCAAATACTCTCCAAAGTCTCCCACTATAGAGAATAATTTTGCGATAAGCAATATATTTTTGTCACCACGAAAATCAACACTACCCCTCCTCCTCCCCCATTGCCATTGCCGCATTTACTACCCACTGATAAGCTTTGATAGCAGACGAAAACCAAAAAGCTTCTTCATACATATGTATGTACATACATACATACATATGTATAAGTATACATAGTTCTCTCCCACTCTATGTGCGGCATCTATCTCATCTATCTCTCTCATTGAGGAGCAGGCAAGAACACGCAGAGTTCTTAAACAGCTGTTGGAGCCAGTGTCAGCTGGAAAGGCAAAACAAAAATAAAACAATTTTCAATTTTACAATAATTAATAACAAAACGAATAGCCAAACCAAAGAAGAACAACAACAACAAAATGGGCAGAGATCGATTACCCGAACTTTTGCAGGTAAAGTCAAATTGAAATACATATATGCAAATACATACATACATACATACATACAATCATACATATGTATGTACATACATACATGCATACATAAATGCTAATTAGTTACAGTGTTTCAAAATTCAACATTTAATCAGTTATTACAATTCAGTTAAAAGATAATTTTGGACTCGATTTTGTTAAAATTGAGAAATTTTATATCGGACTATACTAACTACATACATACATATGTATGTTCATATGTATATGTAAGTTCGTAAATCGGTTAGAAAATCAAAAACTTAAAGATGGATTAGTAATTTAGTGTTCTAACAAAATTATAAAAACTTTAATAACATAAACTAAATATGTTTTGAATGCTGTAGTGAAGGATAATAAATCTTAATCGACTTTAAATCATGATTACTATAGGATATATTTTTATACTACTTTCTAACCATATTGAAGATAAATCCAGTGAATTCCGGTTATAACGATACTCAAGGTACAAGCAATAATGTATCGTTATAACCGTTATTCGTAAGAACCGGTGTGGGACAAGTTTATATGAAAACCAATTAAACCTTTCATATAAAGTTTGTATCGTTATAACCGGCATTTACTGTATTCTCGATCCACTGTTAGATATATCTCTTATTTGAGAGCCTTTCAGTGCAAATTAACCTTAAACTAATTCCATTTTTCACACTAGTTTTTATTTATTTTGCTATTTTTTTCTTACTTTTTTTTTGTGTCGCAATGTTCGAAAGTCAGGTGGGAAGGGGACAGGTGAGCGGTGTTAAATGTTTATCAGATAGTTTATAGATAACAGCGATAAAGTAGCCACACACACACACACACACACACACACACACGCCTACATACGTACACATAAAAAACAACCTGATTTCCTAACCCCCTCAACAACAGTTGTTTTGCAAAGCTTTAAGTGAATTTTCAGTTCGAAGTCATTTTTATTGTACATTTACACCGGACAAGATTGAGCATTTTATTGTTACCTTTTGTATTACATATTTGTTTTTCGAAAACTTTTATAGCGTTCGCTGAGTTCCAATTCAAATTCATCCTCATCTAATGGCTCCTCGCTGCTGTTAAGTGTATATAACGGGACAACCGAAACCATTACCAACGGTAATAATCAAAATACGAACGGTAACAGCAGCAACAAGGATCGACAAAATAATAAAATGTCTCAATACGGTACAAATGTGGATGCCATACTCAATCCGGTAAATATACTCTCTCTCTCTCTCTCTCTCTTTATCTCAATGTTTTTCCCTCTTTCGCTTGAAGAAGCGACAAAGAGAGCTTTCTTTGTAACTCATCGTTTGCTTTTGGGCATGAATCAGTCGAAATTACTCAATCGCTATTGATGCCCAAACTCGTGATAAGCAGCTTATGCAGTTTATATTATTCATACATATTTATATACATATATATAAACAATACATACATACATACATATGTACATATGTACATACATAATTGTTTCTTTTTAATCTTTTCAACATTTTTTTCCACGAGATTTGAGCCGCGAGCACTTAAAAGAGCGCTTAGCAACATCAACTCTTATTTACAATAATAAAATACATAAAATCTAAGAAATTTTCAATAATTTATACATATGTATGTATGTATGTACATACAATATTGCTGCTCCCTTAAGTATCGTTATATCCGGCATTCACTGTATACATACATACATATATATAAACTGGATGCAATGCAAAATTGTTTTAAAATGCACTAAAAAAAAATTAAATAATATTCAAATTTGAAACTCTTTAAATTTACAATATTTAAACAAAATCTCAAAAATCAGTACGAACAGCAAAAGGAGTTTTGAAAAACAACTTAAAAACTAAAAAATATAACCGCTTTCTTTATAGATACCGTGTTTATATCAGACATTTCATTATTTCCCTTCCACCGAAAAATGAATTTGAGTAACAATCAAACTGTTGTCCAAAATGAACTATTCGGTAAAAATATACATACATACATACATACATATGTATGTATATGTAAATAGAGAATGTTTTTAATTTGGAAGCGTTTGAAAAGTATGACAAACTAGAAAACTTTTTCATGAAAAGCCGATTAGAAATCCAAATAATATTTACTTAGATTCTAGATTTAATAATAAGTATTTATATTTATACATACATATGTATGTATACTTACATATATGAAAAATCATATCTGATAACCATCTATTATATTTATCTGATTTTACAGTATTCGGAAATACGAGTTCAACTCTCACAAATTGCTGCCAATCTGGAGGCTATGAATCGCATGAGTCAAACGATCAATCTAAGAACCTTTAATGGTACCAACAATTCAGAAAAATTATATCAAAAATCTAATCTTTCATTTAATTGAAGTATATATATATATATTATTCCATAGAAAATGAAATGGATGATCTGCATAATAAAAATCTGCGCTTGGCCAATCAATTGATAAATCGTTTTAGGGATTTCAAAGCGAATCTTCCGCCAGAGAATGATTATAGTTTGGAGGCACGCATGAGGCGAACTCTCTTCTATGGCCTATACCAGACGTTCATTAATCTCTGGCATAAGAATGAATCGTTTCTACAGAATTTTGAAACGAAAATGAAAAAAAATCTTCGAATGCATTCAAAGATCAGTGAGTAAAAACAGTGATTTTTCAATTCTTCATTATAATAAAATGAATGTAATGTTTCAGTTCATTCAGAGGCCAGCGAACAAGAGATTGAGCTACTGATCGAGAATAAGACAACCAAACTATTTGTAGATAATGTAAGTGAAATAATAATATTTAATAAAGAAAACTATAAAAAAAAATAGAAAACACTCATTCCTAAGGATCGGTCTCCGTAGCTATAGCATTGCACACTATTTGTATGATTTCTTTAAATTCTCAAGGCAGGGATCAGTCAATGAAAGACTTTTGTTCATTCAGTTCATAACTGTTTTCCATATTCATATACATATGTATAATAACTTACAAAAAAATAATCAGTTCACAAATTAATCAAGAAATGAACAAGAAAAACTTTCATGTCCTCTAGAATATATAGTTTCCATAAAAAGAAAATGACTAAAAATGGAATTTGCAAAGATATTCAAAAAAAACGTGTTTTATTCAGTGTGTATTTCTTATTTTATCTTCTCAAGTACCTGCAAGAAACAGAAAAGGAGAGACAAACGCTCCGTGATCTCATGGATCGGTTTAATGAGCTACGTAAACTAGAAAAGTCTATTGAAGATGTTCATGCACTGTTTATGCGCATCCAGACACTAGTCATGGAGCAAAGTGATACGATACAAAGGGTCGAGTTCCACGCACAACAAGCCACCCTGTATACGGACAAAGGAGCCGTTGATTTGGATAAGGCCGAAAAGCATCAAAAGAGGGCTCGCAAGGTGAGATTAATTATCATTGGGTTTGTTTAATAATTCAAATATTATATATATATTTTAATATAACTTCGATTTTTCAGAAAAAAATAATGCTCATTGCCATTCTCGTTGCCGTAGTATTAGTATTATTATTTGTGGGCATTTATTTATGACGGAAGCAGCGCCAGGAACTACCGCAACAATTTATTTTTTTCTTTTAAGTTTTAAGTTTTAAATTAAAATTTATGTTTTATAAAAATCCAAAAAAAAAAAACGGAAAAGTCTGATCAATTTTTTTTAAACAATGGAATTCACCACACCAAAGAGAAAATGGCGCCTTTGTAATAAGCAAGAATTGACCACGAATCTATAGAGATGTCACTTTGAATGCTCTTTCAAGTTAATTTATGTATGTAAAAGAATATTTATTGCATTTCGTCTCTTAGCAACATACATAGTTTTGTTTGGCGTAGATCAGATTCGATAGAGTTTAGTAATCTATTGAACCATATGGGAACGAAGAATATCAAATATCATTCATATCTAAATTGAGGACGATAACTAGAAACATAGAACTACTAAATACAAATAAAAGTAAGTAAAAAGTTAGTATAATTCGACTTTGAATACAGTTGTTTCTTTTCTTCATTATATATCTATGTATATAGAATTAGTTTTGCCGGGTATTACGCTAGTTATCGAGTCGTTGGTAAGGCTGTCATCGCTAAGGTAGTTGTTTGCGTCGAACAGCACAATTCTTGTATTTAACATTCTACTGTTACCGATAACAGTGAACAGAGTGCTGAGCGATATCAACATCTAGCGTCTACATTTTTTTTTAATATATGTGTATATATATATAAATATAGCCAACCAACCGATTTTTCATGTTGCCAATAAATTAGGTGAGTGCATTGGCCAGGATACAGGATTGCCAAGCCAATTGAATTGTTAGTCATGGATACAAAATAAACAAAATGCTTAAAGAGAAAGATGCCTGGGGAAAATCAAAGCAGAAGGAAACAAAAACAAAACTTTAGACCCGTTTCCTCTGGTCCTCTCCTCTCTTGCTCACTCTCCCTCTATGTTTCTCGCTCTCTGAGCGCCATTTTTTGTGAATGGTTCCGGGACGCAATAAACTGAAATTGAATTGTTCCAGGCAAGGATTCGCCAAGGTGGTGGTGGGCCAGTGGCCAGAGATTGGCATAAAATGGAAGAAATGTGTAAAAATGTAAAATCCTCAAGTCTTGTGGAGGATGCCGCTGCCACCTCCACAGCAACCGCAACCACAACCGTTGCTCCAATTTCTCTATTACCCGATGCAAACGCTAACCGGATTAATGGGAAGATAATGTCAACAATAATGCCAATAAATAATCCAGTTCCCCTAAAAACCGAACCTGAAGAGGAGCTACTGGGCTCGGTGATAACCGTTACTCACAATTGTCCTGGTACGCGAGCCAGTGCACGGGTCATACAGAAAATGAAACTGGATCAAACGCGTCCAATGACACCGCCACCATCAGAACGGGAGCACAGTGGTAGAAAAGATGACAAGTCAAATCAAAAGACACCATCACAATTAAAATCGGGTAGCGGTGCTGGTGGCGGGAATACCGGTTCCGGCAGTACTGGTGGTCCTGGTAATAGCAAAACCACATGGACAAATATAGAACGTAATTGCTTCTTCGATGCGCTAAATGAATTTGGCAAGGATTTCGAATCGGTTGCAAATTGCATCAATGGGAAACTGAAACGTCGTAGCTCCTATAACGACAATTATAGCTTCAAGACGAAGGATCATGTGCGTCAGCATTATTATCAAACGTATCACAAAATCTGTAAATATGTCAGATACTCTGATGGTGAGTTATTTTTAACCCTCCCTATACTTATTTATATATTTTTTTATTTATTGCGTTTCAATTAATATTTGCAGAACTCAAAAAACCAGCCCAGGAGCTCTATACATTGATTAATTATGGTGAAATGCGTCGCAAGCTACAATTCCTTACAGAGAAGCATTTTATGAAGTTGAGACATTTGATCTATCATGGCCAGATCACAGTGCGTTGCAAGGGCAAAAATATACGGATTAAAACGCCATCATGCAAAGCTTTGCGACGACTCAATCAGCTAGATGGTAATTGCAAAGATATATTTAATAATTGTTAATTAAACATTTGTTGTTACAAATGTTAATGGCATTAGAGTTTCGAAAATTAATTGAAAAATTGATATTAAATTTAATTATCTATAATTTTCTGTTTACAGATTCCTTGGAAGATATACGCCTACCGAGTAAGGTGGAAGTACTTGTTACACCCTTGAATATGGAATCGTTTGGTCGTGTCCAATCGTTAGCTCAAAATCCCCGTGGACGTGTTATTGTGCCACTTCATAAAAAGCTATTTAGTTTTATACAAACATTTGAATGTAAATGGCGAAGCATCAATCAGCGAATGAGTGAGGAGCGTCTTGTGGCACTGGCCAACTCATCTGCCATAGGTTCTGCATCAGCTTCAGGATCAGTTTCCTCACCCAGTTCGAGTACACCGAATAGTAGCAGCGATCAGCAGGAATCGACCACATCACAACAATCAATGCAGCAACCATCCGCATCATTATCGGAGCCATCACTATGCTTTCAACCCAAACCAGGAGTGGCCATACATCGTCCATTGCTCAATATTACGGCATATTTGAATAGTGTAAATATTTGTTTAACCGCCTACGAGGAAAGATTAGGCGTAAAAGTACGTAGCGAGACCCTTGGCAATAATGTCGTGACCACAACAGCGTCCAATAAGCGTGCCCGCACAGAAAGTGGCTCCGACAAGCGTTCGCCGGAAACTAAGAAACCCAAATTATTGAATAGTCCAACATTGGAAAAGTCAATCGATGATGTGACCCCGACACCGATTACCACAACAACAACAGCGATAGTGGTAGCAGGAGGAGGAGGATCTGTTACAACGGATAACAACAATGTCAAGGTAGAGATTAGCAGCGGTGATGAGTTAAGCGAAGAAATCCATGAATTTTTAAATGGAAGTGCCACCCAAGAGATCATTGAAAATCCACCAATTACAAATCCTGTACCTGCTCCGCCACCACCACCACCGACTGCATCGCGAGCCAAACGTAAGGAGGCCAAAGAGGCAGCTGCTGCGGCAGTTGCACGCAATTTTAAGCCCCTACTCAGTGATGATATAATCAAACGTATACGCAAGGGTTGGACTATTTCCAATGCAGCGGATATAACAATTGGCGACTTGTATGTGGTTCTTGGTCAGGACTCAAAATTGGAACTCGATTATTATTGGTGTGAGCCCGCGCCGGCGCCGGCATTGACGGCAGCATCGATTCCAATAGAAAATTCCTCATCAGCACCAGCATCCTCATCATCTACAACTTCGTCAACATCATCATCATCTACATCAATGTCTCTACCATATAATACCAATGACTGTGATAGCGTGGAACGTGTCAAAGCGGTGACAACATCAACGGTTAGCAATAAGCTGAAACATCTTCTCCTTGTGGCCAATCTCAGCGAGCGTGTACGCAAACGTCAGTGTAATTGTGGGCACATTTGTGATCGTAAACGGGATCTGATGAACAAGGCTCAACAATTGGCAGCTGGCGTTGATGGTCACAATTCTAGTGTGGGTAGTGGTGATATAATATTTCGTACTCCCATGCTGCCAGTACGACGACCTATTGCCAATATTATGGATCCAGTGCGTCAATTATCATCGGTGGGAAAGATTCATTTATATCTGCTTTAAATGTTTATTTAAATTATTTATTTTTATTTCTTTTTTATAGCTTACGCGACAGAAAATCAATCGTCAAGTTTTGGTCCAACGACGAATATTACCACCAACCACCACGGGTCGTCCCTATGATCATTTGCATGTACGCCAATTGCATAGTAGTCTCTTTGAGCCAATCTCATCATCCACCACAACAGCTGTTGTTCAATTGCAAGCGACATCTGCGGATAATCACCAGGAATCGATATGTGATGACGATGATTCCTCAACTGTCGGACGAGATATGCCAACTTTGGATTTTTCTGCACCAAGCACATCAAAATCTGCTTCTTTATTATCATCAGGAGTAGGATCATCATCATCCTTAACTGGGGCATCTTCAACAGTAGCCATAACATTGTCAGAGGCGGCCATACAAGATGAAACTACAAGTAGGTTAAAAAGAGCAACAATAATATGCTTTTTCTTACTCTAAATCATGTCTCTCTCTCACTCTATATATCTCTGTTTCCGTCTCTTTCATGCATAGGCTCAACAGGCGAACACTTTTTCAATGGCAGCGTCAGTCCCATGCATCTTCTCAGAGACTCCACCTCCAATGCACGTTGGCTGGAGGAGAATATTAACGATTTTTCATTGACCAGTTTATTGGGTCATTTAGACGAAATCGATGCCACCAGGGACATACTGGTAAGAAATTTTACTTTTTCCAATAAAAATAAACTCATCCAAAAGAGATCGCTTTTAGTTAAAGTCATATAATTATAAATTCTATATTATTTATACCAGCTTAATAAGTGACAAATCCAAATTTTGGTAAAAATATAAATAAATAAAAAAATATTTAAATAGTATCAAAAGAAAAAAATACATAAAATATATGAAAAATAAATAAATTTAATACATACATATATAAATAACTAAATAAATATTTTGCATAAAAAATAAATATATATAATACAGATTGAGCGTCTTCAGGTTCAATATCGATTTAGTTCTTGCCAAACTAACAAATCTGAAATTATCTAATTTTTTCTATATACAATTAATATAAGTCTTCATTCAGTAATATAACCAGTTTTAATTTAAGTGATTAGGATAGCTCCTTGAATATATTTTTTTCTATATCTTTTATATTTTATGAAATAGGGAAAATTTTATTAAGGTAGTGTAAATGGATTGTGTGGTGGATAATGATAAAATATCCGTCACTGCAGAAGAAAGTGAAAATATCTGATTCAATTCAGTAATAATGACAAGGATTAATACAAAGCATACACTTTTATGAAATAGTAATGTTTAATAATATATGTATTTCCATTTATATTTTAGGATCCCTCTTCAAGCATGTCGGTGATCAGTGAGAGCAGTGTGGATTTTCGTCACAAGTTCCAGGAGATTGCCGCCTTATTGCAGCAACAGGAGAAGGACTAGCAGTGCCTCCAAATTATACACGTACTACGATTATATATCATTTGCATCCTGATATTATTAATCATAATATTTAAAAACCAAGAAAAAAACCCTATATTTATGTTAACTTTTCCCCTTCCTTCCCACATTGGGCCCTTGTGATGTTTCATTTGTCTTATTTGTAGACTTTTTTTTTCTATTATTTTTAATGTATGCTTCTCACAAACACCCACAAAAAAGTATTAAAATTTACAAAAGGAAAATCTAAATTTTAAACAAAAAGCACTCACAATTATATATATATATATATATATATATACATATATATATTTATTATATTGGTTGTTGAAAAAAAAACCTTATGTATTTATTACCCCTAAAGAGATCAAATCAAAGTCCCCTCCCCTGCTATGTAATCTACGATTTTACATATTGTATATCTCTATATACAGAACCATTTTTTTTTCTTTTTCATTTTAGTTTTTGTTGTAGTTAATAATATATAGGCTAAGTTTTAGTAATAATTATGGTAGTTCTTCCTAAAACTTCCTTTATATAAATAGATAGAGACCATTGCGCTTGAGAAGATGATAAAAATCGTATTCCCAATCATTGCTACCTTAAAGAAATCAGATTTTGGTAACAAACCCACAAGAAATGTATTTACTTTTTTTTTTTTTAATTTCTGTAATATAACAACCAATTCGATTTGTCACACACAAACGAATATACATACACACACTCAAAACAAAATTGCAAACAATAAAATCAAATAAAAGACAAAAAAAAAACACCTTCCAAGTACAAAAGTTGACCGATCGTATAGTTATTTTAATATTAAACCAATCAAATCAAATAAACAACAATTGATGGATTTAATAGTTCTATTTAAATAAGATTATTTACTAAATTTATACAAATTGGAAAATTTTACACACTTTTCAATTATTAACATTAGTACAAGGTACTCAAAAACTAGAAGAAAATCTTGTTATACAACTTTCGTAGATTAAGTAATATGGAAGTGATATGATAAACAGATATTAAAATCAATGCGTTACCAAATCGGAAATCATTAACGCAATGTATAAAAACGGAAGTCACTCATTCAGTTTAGGCAGGTATATATAGCTTTATGGTATACCAATGTTTACAAGCCACATACAGAAACATCGAGTAAGTATGGCAGCACTTTCAAGTGATATGATCAGAGATTATTTATAGCCAAATTCCTTTTTCGATATATAGTATACAGATTGAATGATTTGTTGTTTTGGGTGGTTTTTTTCTTTTTAATAATTAATCAATTAAATGAATCAAATTAGACCGTGAAGACAGATTACATTTGCCAAATAACGAAAACTAGAGCAGGGTATAAAGATAATTTTTTTTTTTGTGAGTGACAAAAATGTATTGACACATGCACCTCACTGGGAAATGGGTCCATTGGAAGGATTTTCACATTGAGTTGCGACCTTTTTGTTACTTTGTATGGCGGCCGTGCGATGACTAAATTGATTAATGTGGGCGGGTCGGGAATATATATATATTATGCAGTAATGTTTCATTAACGACCCAATATGCTGCGTGACCATTTCTTAACCATAGGCTTGGCCTTGGATTGCTCAACGCGTTCCGCCTCTTGCATTTGTTCGGCCAATTTTCGCTGATTTTCTCTAAACTGGCTAATTGGATCATCAAATTGGCGATAATAATGCAAAACTTCCCGTACATCATCAACATCATTTTGGGCAATGGCTGAAATAAAAAAATAAAATGTATTTAATAAAAATTTTTACACTTCATAGAATTTTAAATCGGAAAATACAACCCTCGATTCGAATCGGCCGACTTTCGTCCAACATTGACATAGAAAAGATTAATTTAAAAACTAAGACTACCAAATTTGATACAAATCGAATGACTACATCACATAATGTAATAATATTCTAATTGCTTACTCCTTAAAAAGGCTATCAAATCCAAAAGCTGGGCATCATCATCGTTGCCATGCCAGCGAGCAATGCCAAATGTATTATCCGGATGCATTTTGGTGGCGTTCGCATCCCAATCAACAACAATAACCTAAGCAATAAATTAAGCAAAATAAAATATTGGCTGTTATTTTTTTGCATTAATTAGCCGACTCACCCGCTTCAGGTCGCGATTTAAATTATCCAAATTTTTTACATGATGGCCATCAACAAAATGGGTAGCATCACGCACCAAACGATACATGATATAACCATTCGGATCTAGGGCATCCAATATGGGAAACACAGTCATGCCCTGTTCGGCAGTGAAGACAACTATTTCAAAATCTTTGGCACATTCAGCCAGAAATAGATCAACTTTGGGACGTTTTTTGAACCGCCAACCAGTCTGATATGTCCAATCTGGATGGACGAGAACATCCTTCATTTCCAATACCAAAGTGTATCGTGGCTGTACATAAGGATGCTTGAGCGGATCAGGCAAGAGTTGAGATCGCGATGGCTCTTGAATCATTTTTTGGTAATAATGCAAGGATTTCCACATCCTTTGCACATACTGTTGTACAAGCGGTTTGCCTGTGAACTCATCCTCGATAGCCTGACCATCAGGATCCAATTCGGGCTTGCCAAATTCATAGATGCCCCATAAAATGGTGGTCAAGCCGCCGCCACCAAATATGGCAAAGCTATCATTACGTCACAGTTACTATTTCAATAGATTTAAAAAAAATCTAAATTTCATTGATAATTTACCCTAGCTTCATGCGCTTCCAGGCACGTTCATTCTCTTTGGCCTCTTCCTCCTCCCGCTTCTGACGCTCCTGCTCGGCCCCGCTGTCTACTTCGGGTGCTGTTTGAGGGAATAGCTTCGATAGCAAAGGCGCCGGCGCTGTACCAGGCCTCTCCTCTTCTGCAATCAAAAACAAACAAAAATATGTTATTCATGTAACTTGCAAAAAACAAATCCAGCGCCATATTGTCAACTTACTGTTACGTTTTATTTGAGCCGTGCATAGAGTGCGCCTTAACTGTGACTGGGCGAGTGTAGGCAAATAGATGGAACTGAATAGCCTATGAGTCGGATAGTGATTACCCAATGTGCGTCGCAATGTTGAAAGGTCTAGGATACGGGCACGTGGAGTGTTCAACATGCGCAACATTTGAATGATCGTCACTGGTGGCATGACTTGTGTTCCTTTTGATGTTGCAACTGTTATCCTTTACCATGAAATGCCAGAAACTCCTGCTTAACTGAAGGTTATGTTCTTTTTTTTACCCAAACCCCAAAATAAAAATCAACCTCGAACCGGCTAGTAAAAGGCGTTAGTGCATTTTTCCCATCAGCTGAAATTCCAGGGCTGCAATAGCTATATTTTGCTCTTAAATATTCCTTGGTTAGCGTTTTAAAATAAACTAATGGATTTTTAAAATTGTATTGCTGTATTTTTTTCTTTTTTTTTTGCTAATAAAAGTGTTGAAGCCGGAATATGTCAACTGTCTGTCCCATGTCTAACTGACAGGTTAGCAGACGCTTTCTTTAAATCTTACTTCAACCCTCGTACTTGATTTCAACATTCTAATCGATTATCAAAGTTATCAATGGCTTTAGTCATCCATAAAATTAACGGTTTATTTTCTTTAAACTTTTTAATTACAACGCATAATTTAAATCAATTTTAAGCTGCGGCAATATATCGATAAGAAATGTCAGTTCATCGATTACAAGTACAAATCGCACATACGCCTAGTTGGTGGTTAATATTTTTTTAATTATGTTTGATCATTATATGCCATCTTTAGGACATACTGGATTGTAGTTAAGTCCAATTGTTTAAATTATGTTTCCTCTAACTTTAAAATATTGAAAACTTTGCTGAATACGTCTAAAGAAATTCGACTTTTATTTTAACATCAACCATGTTCACACAAAATTTAAACTTTTAAAATATATACAATATAATAAATTTTGTTCATTTTCAAATAAACATCGTAAGTATCGACATAAACCTAATGTTTATTCCCTCCAAATACGAAAACAAACTATTGTATGTGTAAATGCATATTATAAACAATATACAAAGAATTTTCAACTTTGATTGTAAATAATTTTGAACGAGAAATCACAATGCCAATAAAATCAATGTGATTTAAATACTATACATATTTTGGTGTAAAAAACCATCGTTTCGCTTATTATTCTATCGGCATTATTTCGCAAAACATAATTTGTTTTTCTATATGTAAATTTAAGACTAAATTTAAGCGCTATTAAAAACTTCCATACACTCAGCCGGGCCACCGACTTTTAACACCCTGTACTAACTCTTAACTCTTTCGTTTTTAAATTGTGACACTAAAATATTTACATACATATATGTATTTATAATTTTCTATATATTTATTCTATATTTCTCTATATATTTAACTTTGTTCTCTATTTGCGGTTCTATTGCATTCACTGTTAAATGATCTTTTCACAACCAATCAAGATCCGGATACGGACAAAATACAGATGGAGATCTAGATCAACTCAATTAGATTTATTCCGACACATGAGAAGTACAGGGTATTACTGGTTCCTTGTTGCCGTAGGTCTTTATTCTTAAAGCACCACACCACCTACCTTAGAGGTGGATAGCGATGCCTGGTCAGCAGTTACATCGGCTAAATGATATAGTGCAACGCTATCACATGGTTCACGATTGTTGTATTGCCGTGGTGCATCTTTGCTGTGTACACGTAAATGGCTATTCAAACGCTTCTTGGTGGGGAACGCCTTATCACATGTTTCACACTTGAACGGCTTTTCGCCGGAATGCAAACGCACATGTGCATTAAGGTTACTGGTGAAAGTGAAGGCTCGACCGCAAACAGGACACTTGTGTGGCTTTTCACCAGAATGGACAAGCATGTGCTTCTTGTAGCCAGATTTCTGTGATAAGCCAACACCGCATATCTCACATCTAAAAGCCTTTTCGCCCGTATGGCTAACCTTGTGCTGCCTAAGCGATGACGAATCATAGTAGGCCTTATCGCATAGATCACAGGCATAGGGTCGCTCTCCGGTATGGGTTAGCTTGTGTCGCTTTAAATGATCGAGAGCTGCATAACCGCGGCCACATTGCTCACATTTATATGGTTTATCCTGGGCATGAGTATGCTTATGGGCAGCCAAACTAGAGGTGGTTCTATAGAAACGTTCGCATATATTACACTGATGCGGCTTCACATTACTGTGAGTTAGCATATGCTCTTTATAGTTTCGCAAATGTTTCAATTTCTTGCCGCATTTCTCGCAGGTGAAGAGCTTCTCATCAATGTGTGAACGCATATGCTGATTGAGACGGCACAGCTGGCGGAAGGACTTTTGGCAAATTTGACATACATAAGGTAAGACATCGCTAACGTTTGTCAGCATTTCGGACTCTTCCAGATAAACCTCCTCCTGGTCCTCCACCTGTTGCTGTTCTTCTTCCGGATCCGGTTCATGGTCCTGTTCTTGATCCTGTTCCAGTTGGTGCTCTACCTCAGTCTGTAAAATAAAAAAATTAATATACATTACCAACCAACTACTTCATCTTAAGAAAGTTACCCTCTCGTTAATTTCGATCACTTCGTCAAGGGATTCATCTTCTGTTTGGGGCAAAACAATCATTTCATCTTCTATCATATCGTTGGTGACCTCAATCTCGTTAGAATTGGCCACTAGATTGGCAAATTCACTTTTTATTGTCACGTATTCCACATCAGAATAGGTCATATCCAAATGCATATGCTGTTCGTTAACCTCCTCAATGACAAATTCTTCAATTGCTGATTCCGTATCATCATCATCTTCTTCCTTATCAATAACATTGTCAATTTCTAGCTCTTCTACATCTGCTTCCACCGCATCCTCCGTGTCGTCTTCTATTAAAGATTTATCCTGATCTTGTTCATTTAACATTTCAATCATCATATACTCTTCATCAACTCCCTCTGTTTCCTCCGTTATTTCACCTTCACCTTTAATAGCCTGACCACCATCTGAGTCCGCCAGTTCTACCTCATCCAGGCCCAGGCGCAGCAGCTCATCTGAATCAATTACCATACGCTTAAAATTAAATGCTTGCTCTAAACGCTGAATGCAGTGCAAACAAATGTGTTGTGGCATTGTCGAGCCACCATTTCGTGTCTCAAATGAGAGACTTGTGCAAAATTTCAGCATTTTCGACAAGGTTGTTGTTGTTGATCTTGTGGAGCTCCCGGAGCCACCAGGACTGTCTACCAATCCTGCTCCAACTTCCACCACATCATGCAAGGACTTGTATTGCTTGCAAGCTCGTGTGCAGGTACGGCAATTTAGTACCACACCGCCGCCGGCACCACCACCCGCCATGCTATTAATATGTGTTTTAACAGAAATGTTTACAAATTTTTAATTTTAGGTTTTGATAGAGATGACCTGTAATTTCAAAGAAAAATAATCGATAGTCACGCAAAATGTTCAAATTATCGATAGTTTGCCAGCCTTTGAATTTACCAAAGTGTTTGTTTCAGTTTCAAACAAAAAAAGGATATTTCTTCTATTGTCTAAAAAGAAACATTGAGAGATCCGAAATCGGTCAATCCAAGTCGCCTTCTTTTCCCGATTCAAGTAAAAGAAAAGCAGTGAAAGAAAGAAAAATGAAGTGGTTACGAAATTTCAACAAGAATCCAACAAAAATTCAAAGCAAATATGACCTATGAATGAACATATGTAAATACGTTAGGAAAATAGGCTTTCCATAATTGACAACTGATCATTTTTCTTTTGTGTTAAGAATTCTCCTATAAGAAAATGTGCATTTTCTTATACGATGACTATATCATATGGAATAAATCTTAAAAGACTACCTGAAAATCTTATCCCATTCGCTATATTCTACAGATATTTCGCCGTCCAACTAGTTCCGGTTTGTTCGATGAAACATGATCTGGCTGACTAGCTGTTATTCCACTTGTGTAAATACCTTAATTAGTGGATAGCCTCAAAAATGAACTCTGCTAAAAAATGCTACCTAGTAATAGGCAAAACTGTCAATGATGATATGAAACAAGATGCAGATGATTAGAACCGCTTCAAAAACATAGTTGGTAAGTGCAGAATAGAATTGATTTTAAATTGTTCCATTTGCTTACAATTTTGTAAACTTTTCAGCGGATCAGTTCTCAGTTGCTGAACGATATCAAAGAGTATCGAAGATCCCATTCTTCTTCTTCTCATCTTTATTATGGGTCAATGCAGTCAATGTGTCACTATTCTCTAAAATTCAGGTAGAGTAGAAATCTGAACTACTGTAGGTGATATTTAAAGTGGTATTTATTAATAGTTTATCTTCTGTAAAGCTTTGTAACACAAACATAACCATCATCCATCTATTTTTAGGTTATTCTTAAAGAAAAGCCATGGCAGAGAATAACGGGAATAGCAGCAGTCCAGCAATTCAGTTCCAAACATGAATGAAGCGGCCTAAAATACTTTTTTCTTTAACTGCAACACACTCTCTCCGTTTGCCCCCTCTCTATTATTTATTCACACGACAAGTTACACCTACATACATACAAGATACTTGTGTCTGTATACGAAAAGCAAAATAGAGAGAGATAGTAATATGCATAGATAAGCGAGACTCGTGCTTGACATTTGTATACATAAATAGCTAATAAATCAAATTTAGTTTAATAATGAAATCATCTGCCTGTACCAAAAATTCTAATCCTAAAAAGATATTTTCGCCTTAGGTTCACAAAAACTACTTTTATATGTTAACAAATATAAGGAAATACTTTACAAATTGTAAAATGTAATTTTATATACATATGTACGTATGTACATACATATATGTATACATTTGTATAATCCCATTTTGATTGGTTGTTTTTGTCTCTCCGTACCATATATGTATGTGTAATATAAAATCTATTTTTTATTATTTATTTATTTTATTATAAATACCCTGATAAAGTTTGTTTCCCGTCTCAACGATTTTAAAATAAATCCAGCTCAAGTTGGGACCAACAATTTGCCTGCTAAAATAACAAAGACCAATGTAAAAGTACTTTAACTAACCGTTTCATTAGTTAATTAAACCTACAGGAATCCTTATGGTTAGTATTTGGCCTAAAAATGGATATTAATTGTTAAAAAAAAAGGTTCCTTGATTATAAAATCCATAAAAATAGATCTTTGGCAAGGCCATAATTAAACAGAAGCGAATTAGTGAACAAAAATGAAGTACTGACTAAGTACTGTATACTGATCTCTGGTTAACTAACTAAAGCCATATAAGTATATCCTTGATCAGTCAGATTTCAAATCATATGTTTTCAATAAATTAATCTATAAAACTAATTTTGGATACGGAAAAACAGTTGGAAATCCAACTGTTTATTTCCTAATTAGAGGGACATATGTATATGTACATATATATATACTCTATAAAGTTGGTACCATTAGGAAACTTTGTTTCAATTGTGATTAACTCTTTGTTTTTATGCCAGACCAGCTGGTTCTGATTTCACATAGGAAAAGTCATTTTCAAATGTAATTTCAACATATTTATTGATGTAATTCAAAAAATTAAATATAAGTTATGTTTATAATTATTACTGCTTACTATGCAAAATTACTTCGCAGTTTTGCGTTGGTTTTTTTTTGTTTTTTGTGTTGTTTTTTTTTTCTTTCTCTTTTGTTTATTATTTTTTTTTTTATTTTTAATATCTTTTCTTTTTGTTTTGTTTCTTATTTTTGTTGTTTTTCAATTAAATTTTTGTTTTTTGTTTTTACTCCTCTTCTTCTCTATTCGCTTGGCTTTGCTTGCGGGTTTCTTTTCGTTTCTTTCATGTTTTTTGTTATGTTTAATTATTTGTTTATTTGAATTAGTTATTGAGTTTTTATATCGCTTTTTATTGTTGTTGTTCTTCATCTTGTTTATAATTATGCATGGGATTTGATTTTATATGAATCAAATTTCATATATATTTCTATATATATATGTATATATACATACATATATATATTATATGTGTATATGTTGTGTATATACATACATATAGATATATGTACATATATATATATTCCCATATATATATATATTCATAATTCCTTGTAATTTATTATGCTAAGTGTTTTCTTCTTTTTGCAGTGGCAGATGTGTGTGTGTGTGTGTTTTGTATCCTTTTGTGTATGTCAGTGGTAGATGTCTGTGAGTGTATGTTATATGTGTGTGTGTGTGTATGCTGTGTGTGGGTTTTGCATATGCTTGGATGTGTTTTGCTTATAAGGGAAATTCCAATTGGAATTGCCGTTGGTTGCTTTTACTGTATTTCTATTGCTTCCAATTATAAATCTGAATTGCGTTTTTCTGGACTTTTGTATTATGATTTTCTTGTTGTTGTTGGTTTTACTCCTTATTTGTTTAGTATTGAATTTAAATTAATATTAAGAAAACATTCTATCTCCCGTTTCTTTCAGCTTACACGAATCTCTACCGCTTCTGCTGCTATTTTTTTTTTTCTTTCCTGCTTCTTCTTCTTCTTATTTGCCTTATCCTCCTACTCTACTCATTATCATCACCTCTTCTTCTACGTTCATGCTCGCGTGTGTGTATTGTGTGTGTGTGTGTGTATATATTTGTGTGAGTTTTATGTTCCCCCATTTCTATGTATTGTGTATATGTATGTATTTCTGCTTTTATGTTTCACATCTCAAATCCCACACAGATCTTTGATGATTCTCTCTCAGTTGCCTGCTGCTTGCTTAGTCCGCGATCAAGGGGGGTTTGCCATTTTGTTTCTCCTTCTCCTTATCCAATTGCTCCAATAGTATAGCTGGATTCGCCTGACCCTGATGGGTCTTCTGCTTCAGCATTGTCCAGTCATAAATGTAATCATATTGATGATTCAGCGTCCTAAACAAGATGCTATATAATAGTCCAAGAAAGAAAAGAAAAACATAATCCAACCAAAAATTAGAACATTTCTTTGTGTAATTAAATATTCTTAATTAATAATAATAAAAAAAAATGTATAGATCCAGCTAGTTGATTAGCTTTCAATATTCAATATGTAATCGAAATCATTTCTCAAATTACTTTATTTTTTTTTTTAATAAAGACTTAAGGGAAAATTCTTAAAAATTGTTAAATTTTCAATCGATCTATCGACTTTAAAAATAAACAATTTTTATTATTTAAATAATTTCAGATGAAAAAAGTAGAAAAAACAGAGCTCAATGGAATAGGGTCCAGCAAATATTTTTGAATGAATTCATTGAACGTAGAACTTTATTCAATAGAAGTTCACCATAGGAAAGGTTCGACTGTAATTCTTTAAATATGTTTCATAAAAGAATTTAAATTACAACGACTCTGCTTTTCCCCTCGATAAAAATATTTCGATATCTGATTTAGAACTTACTTTGAATATTTAAGATGAATGAAAGAGTTTTTTAGATAGTTTTTTCAATAGAATTGCTACATGATGGAAATCTCTTTAAATCATATGTTGATAAAAAAATTCAAAATCAATTTCAAAAGTTCAACAAATTTATAGAATATATGGCTGAATTGGAATCAAATCAAAGAGTCTTGACTAACTTGACTGGACTAAAAAATAATTCTACAGATTTAACTGACTCGTTGCATGTCGGTACAAAAGATTTGATTTTATATTAATATGGAGATCTAAATATTTGTTAAATCATTAACTTACCGGAACAATTGACGTAGGTACATGTAATCTGGCTGCTCCTCAAAACGCAAACTACGACAATAGTTCAAGTACATGGAGAACTCGGCCGGCGATCCCTTGCACAGCACCTCGATAGGTGTAGACATTTTCTTTTCCGAGATTTTCTCATATTTTTGCTGCTTAGTGTTGGCCTTCATACCCTGCCAAGGCAGGACGCCGCGATTAAAGTACATCATCACATAACCCAAAGATTCCATGTCATCGCGACGTGACTGCTCGATACCCAAATGGGCATTGATCGATGCATAGCGGGCGGTACCCGTCAGATTTTTATCCTCACGATACACGATATGTAGTCGCGTTTGCGGATCACGGAATTTCTTGGCCAAACCGAAATCGATTAGGAAGAGCTTGTTGCAATGCCGTCCGATGCCCATTAGAAAATTATCTGGCTTAATGTCACGATGAATAAAGCACTTGAGATGTATATACTCCAAGCGACCGATCATTTGGTCAACCAACATTAGTACCGTCTTAATGGTAAAGTGGCGCGTACAGAAATTGAAAAGATCCTCCAACGAGGGTCCAAGCAGATCCATAACCAAAGTATTAAAGTGCTTTTCCTTTCCATGATGACGGATGCGGGGAAACCCAACTCCGCCGCTTAGGATCCGGTATAATTTGGCCTCGTACAGCAACTGAGGATGACGAGCATTGGAACTTTCCATCTTGATGGCCACCTCCTCTCCACTCTGAATGCTCATGCCCAGATATATATCGCCAAAGGAGCCGCTCCCTATACCATGGAAAAAAGTATAGAAATTTATTTAATATGATGATCAAATTGAAATCAATATAACTAAAATCTTACCGATCTTGCGTATCACACGATATTTGCCACCGATTATTATTTCGGCGCGGTTGTCCTTAATCATCCGCATCTTGTCCATGATGGAAGCCTGCTCCTCTCTCTCCACGCTTCGGCACTTAACTGAACTCAATTATAATATATATTATTTTGTATGGGCAAAAGAGAGATCTGTGGAAAAGGCAGAATAAAGAAGACTTGAATGACGATTTGTTACGGCTATATTATTTGATATTTATATGCCTGTCTGCAGTTGATTAAAAATATTAGAAAATTGTGAAATACAAAAGAGATTTAGAAAGAGAAAAATGAACGAGTGTAAAACGATTTAATATGCTCTAAAAACAAAATAAATAAAAACAAATATCACGAAACATCTAATCTAATAATTAGTTCCTAAGATAATAGTCAAGGATCAAGGATCAAAAGATTAAAACTTTAAAGAAGACCTAGCTTGTGTTTAGTTAATTAGAGATTTCATATCGTCATTAACACTTATTGGATAAATATTAGTGGTATTAATATAACACTTTTTTCCAAAATACTTTTATATTTTGTATAATAATCTTTTACACTATCTATTTGGCTGGTAGAAATGCTAACAGTTCCAGCATTTAAAACGCCAAAATGCCAGCACTGGAAATGGTTATGAGATATTGAATGGATGGTTGGGACGGGGACGGACTTTCTTTTATCTGCATTTGTTTTGTTATTCTGTTTTCTCCTTCGCACTTTTACAATTTGCTTTTTCTTCCAAAATGCGCATTTTCTCATAGGAGAATTAACATTTAATCGATAATTTCCATATAATCGATTACATAGAAGGGTAAAGGTGGGGGGTATTGGGGAAGGCATCTATGGAGGGGGCTTATATTATATTTTTATGGAAAACAGATTTCAACATAAACAACAACCGATAGACGATAAACAACTATAATTACGAACAGGTACAAACATATTTTGCTTCGTTTTTCTTTACCCCGTTGGAATGCATATTACACACGGACACACTCACACATGCTCATTAAGAGCACACACACACGCACACATCAGAGCAGACAAATCAACACTATGACGCACAACAACAATCAGAGTGTCAGCTACCACTACATGTATATCGATACATACACACATGCTTACTCTCTCACTCTCGCACACACACAAACACACGCACACACATGCATGCACAGTTGCACCTTACAAATATTTTTTTACACAAAAGAAAAATTTTCATGCCTTTATAGCACGCATTTACTGTTGGAAATTATGGAAAATCCATTCACCCATCGAAATTTTGCATAGATTATAGCGTTTTTCATCTTATCTTACCGAGTGAAACTGTTGAAATGGCTTTGCTGGGTGTTTTCTCAAGGTTGGCGTATTTTTTCTCTCTCTCTTTACAATTTTTTGTTGGAATCTCGTTGGAAATTCGTCGTCTGTTTTTTTCTTTTGCTGCGTTTTTTTTTATTGTTACGGGAAAAAATAGGCGACTTGGCTCGAAACTGCTCGCGAAACGCTCGTTTTTGGCCCTTTCAATTGTTTTTTAGAACTTTGATTCGTTCGCACAGCACGACAGAAAAAAAGAGGAAATATATGTACTTTATTTAACCAAAATAAAATGGTAGACTCTAGAGGCTCTAGAGCTGGCAACCTATCGATGTGTCGAACTTTTCACCGTTTTGCGTTACTGTCAATTGTCGATAACAATCTTTTATCGATAGTAGACACTTTGTTTTACGTGACACATCGTAGATATATCGAAAGATAATTATATGATAATTATTGGTAAAGAAGTGCTATATAATTCAAAATTTCTGTTTAGAGATTTCTAACTAACGTGCTGCCAGAAAACATAGCATATTGACAGCTGACTATAACTCGTTAAAAATGAAAAAAAAAAAACATTCCCAGACATAAGAGAGATGGATTTATTTAAGAAGTAAGTCCAATTGGGGTAAGCAAGGTAAACCCCAACTTTCTGGCAACACTAAATTTTGTTCAGTGTCCCGAAAGTCAGCGTTGGCCAACACTGTAGTTTAAAGCCAGCCTTTTACACCCTTTTGGGCTTTTTAACACTAAAAGCCCGAGGAGTCTAAGTAAAGAATTACCCAGCGTTTTATATTAGCAAAGATATAATGAGATCTTACAATACAATCAGAATAGAATACGCTGTTGTTTAGTTTTTAGATTTTTTTCTTTTAGAAAATAGGTCAGAATTATTTAAGGGATAGTATAAATAGATAGAACCGCTAACGATACTCTGTCATATTTAGCTCAATCTTAAATGCTTCAATTTTGGTTATTTTGATAACTCGAATAATTCATCGATTGTTCAGATTTTCGAAGGTGTTGAATATTGTAAGTAATTTTTGCCATTTTTCCAAAAATGAAAAGTTTTTGCATGGTTTGTAATTTGGAACCTACGGAAATACCCTAAATATACATTTAATAATTCATTGTTGTAGTGTTGTAAGACTCAATGTCTTTTGGCAGACTTTGCAACATTAAAGTCATATATGTAGTATAATTTAAAAATAAAACGGTCTAATGAAACTTTTAATATGAAACAGTTTTGTTTTAATGAATATTTGTAAAGTTTCCAATTAAACTTAATCAATTTTTGTTTTCTAAGTTCTCCATACTTCTTACTCCAACCTTTCATTAACACCGTCCAAATTTAAACTTGTTTTCATTTTTGGTCTATATATTTTATTAAAAACAGTTTTTTTTTCATTTTTTTGTTGTTTTTGGTTTCTGTAAATAACGTGACGACTTGAAAACAGAAATTAAATAAGTGTACTTTACTCGTAATGTAGTAGAAAGTGTTATAAAAGCAATATTACAATAACTGTGGTAGAATTGGCTCCTAAAATAGATATTTTACAACTGATACCACTTTTTGTCTTTATATTTAAGCATTAATTGATGCGCTGTACCGCTGAAATCTTGAGCTGTATTGGCCATACGCTCGGCGCGCTCCTCCAACAAATTGAGCTTCTCGCCACGTTCCATGGCCAACTGATGCGCACGGCTAATTTCCGATGCGGCTGTGGAAGCACGTTGACCAAGCTGCTCCAAATTGGGACCAGGTATATGCCTAGCAACGGAACGATTCGCTTTCCCGCTTTGCTCGCCAACTGTTGAATATAAATTGATAAGTAATTAAACAATGTTTGTAATGTAACGAACGTAATCGACGTAATTTGCGCTTTGATTTATATATAAAAATATAATAAAAATATTGTTGCTCAAAAGGAGTACTTATTAGTTGATAATGATAAATGATCAGATAAAGAGAAATTTGTCCTTTCTTTAATGTTAAATCTTATGATGTTGAATACTTACAAAGCTCTTCGCGATCCAATAATTTGGCGCCGCCACCAAATAGACCCTTAAAGAAACCCTCCTTCGGCTGTTCGGGCATTTCGTGTACTGTATATAATTCACCCATCATCTCCAAAATAAATTGACTAAAATTGGAAAAACCGGATTAAACCAGATTTTCATTAAAAATGATAATGGAAAATTGTTGTTATGCTTACCAAAATTCCGATGATATCGTGAATTTCTGAATTTCGGTGGGCGATGCCATGTACAATCCATGACCTTTATGACTAAAGCAAAATATTTTTGATATTCTATGAAATGAAAAGAATAGAAATATTAACATATGATTAAGATTTAACTGGATTAAGATTAAATGAATTTATGATAAACTTACTGAGTTGTATCTTCATGAACAATGATCTGTTGACCCCATATCGAAAGCATTGGATCCACAATTCCCTGTTTACATTTGGTTTGGAAACTAAAAAGAAAAAGAAAAAGGGATAAAGTTAAAGTATTACAACAAAAGTTTTTGCGATAATTCTAATTTGGGTCAAACCTTAAGTCCATAAGCGGTAAGAAATCAGTATCCAATAACAGTTTTAGACTAGGAAGACTATGTACCATTAGATGGCCATTCGAAAGATAGGTTGCTAAGCAAGAGCCATCTTAAATAAAAAATATAATATTAATATTTTGAATTATCCGAGAGACTTTAATCTTAATTAGTTATATAAGTTATATTTACCCTTCATCGTGATAGTTTCTGCCTTGACTGCAAAATCCATTTCCGATAATTGTATGCGATTGATGCAACATTGATTTGCCACATCGAAGACTTTTGTTTGCTTTTCGCTAGCGATTACGATATATTGTCGATCGGTGAGTGTTTCCAGGCCGGTGCTGACGCTACCACTAATGCCGCTGCTACTGGCGCTGCTGCTGCTCATACCGCCACCAATGCCACCACTGCCGCCGGCACCACCGCCGCTGCTACCGCCACCCGCACCTGTACCAGGCATACCGCCGGCGGTACTGCCACTACCACCACCGCCACTGGCACCAGCCATGCCAGCAGTGCCACTACCACCAGTGCCACCAATACCAACGCCAGCAGTTCCACCCGACATGCTACCAGTGAGGCCAGCAACCGAAGTGTTTGATATTGTATTGGCAGTTGTTGGTGTAAATGTGGGACTGGTGCGGCTGCTACTCTTAGTGGGTGTGCCTAAATCGTAGAATTGATCAAATTATTATTATGTATGAGATAAGATATCCAATTGACTTACGATCCTTTTTATCCTTATTTTCGTCACGCCAGGTCTCAAATGTATATGGTATGATCGAACCGTATGAGTCTAAAAAAGACATGGAAGTTATGGAACCTTTGAGTCGTACTACGGGGCCACCTAATACAGGGAGAACAGAACAGGATATCGATTAATATTGATTAATTGATTGATTGGATTAAGAATTCTAATTTTTATACCATTTATTGTGATCAAAACTGACTGAGATTTGCGCATATCACGTTCCGGCATTGTGATGAACAATGTTAATATTGAACCGAAACTAGTTCCAATCCATAAAGTAGGAACTAGTGACAAAATATCTGTAATGCACAAATGAAGACAATTTTTTTGTTTCTATTTTTTTTTTTCGAATATTATACAACCTACCATTACGTTTGGCATAACTCTCAATGAAAGCTAGACAAGTAACCGATTCCGAGGAAGACATATCAATGCTGGACATTGAAGATGATCTGGATCTTGAGAAGGTGCCATCCAATTTATCTGTAAGGTATTATTTTGGTATGGTTTTTTTTTTTTGTGTTTGGAATTTATATATATATTAATTTAGTTTGAAAAGCAAGGAGAGAAAGAGAGAGAGAGAGGATTAAGAAAGAAAGAGAGAAAAAACAAATAGATTTTACAATTACACAAAGATATTTTAGATCATATTCAAAGGAAAGAAGGAAAGAGAGAGAGAGAGAGAGATTCAGATAGATAGAGGTGATAATTTGAGAGAAAGAAAGAGAGGCAGAGAGAGATAGAGAGAGAGAGTAAAAGCGGCGGGCGGTAGTAGGCATAACTTTTGCTTTTAAAAATTTAAGTATTTCATTTTTTTTTTTTTATAGTTTTTGATATTGTTCAAATTGAAATTGGCGACAAATTTGCTTGAATAATCGCTAGGCTGCTATAAAAATATATGTAGGCTGCTTATTTGGGGTGTTTGCTGTTGTACTATGAATGTATGCGTGTTAACGGATGTATGCACCGAGGTGTCTATTTCTCTTTGTGTGTGTGTGTGTGTGTGAGTGCAGTTTGGTGTTTGTTAGTGTGCGAAGTGCTTGAGCTGAGCTTAAGTTTTAATTTCTTTGGACGTTTCTGATTTTTGTTTTACTGAACTAGTTCCAATTGTCAATTGGAATTTTATCAAACTGCTTAAACTAAGTTTGTTCCGTATGGGTTTTTACAGTTAGATGTTAAGGGATAGACATTCATTAATTGATGTGCTTATTATGTGCGTGTTTAAGTGTGTATGTATGTATGTATATATGTGGAGTGCCTAAGTCGAGTTTTTGTTTTAACATTTCTGAATTTATCGATCTAGGTCCAATTATAAATTGGATTTAAAAACAAACCGCTTAAGCTGAATTTCTGTAGAGTTAGATTTTAGGGGAGAGACATTTATTAGTTTTTAAATTTTTAATTAATTTAATTTTTTTGTTTTTTTTTCTTTGTTTTTGCTTTTTTTTTTCTGGTGGGTGCAAGCGGCAGGCGTCGGCTAAATGCTAAATATTTAAATAAGTATATAGATAAGTATATATGTATGTGTGTGTGTATATATGTGTGTGTTTGTGTGTGGAAGTTTAAACTATGCAAAAAAAAATATATATATAGATAAATTATATAGGAAACCAAGATCAGTTTTGCCAATGCAGATTTCAAATTAATTTCTAATTTATTGTTGTTGTTGTTGCTGTTGCTGTTATAATTGCTGTTGTTGTTGCTGGTTGCTTTTGTCAGGAGAGCGAGAGAGAGAGAGAAGCGTGCAGAAATACCGAAAGAAGGAGGAAGATTAGCGAGAGAGAGAGAGACAGAGCGAGCGAGCGAGCGAGCGATCGAACTTGACAGTTAATGATACAGAGAAACAGAGACAAATAGAGAGAGAGAGAGAGAGAGTGTGAGCAACAAAGAGAGAAAGAGAGCGATAGAAAGAGGATATCAATTGCAAAGACATATCATTTTTTTTTGTTTTTCTTATCTAAGGGGCCACAGAGCGAGCTAGCGAGAGAGACATAGACAAAGAAAAAGAGAGAGACAGACAGAGAGAGAGAGAGAGAGGGAGAGAACTCCAATCGCCACCCACAGCAACAAAAATAAAAGAAAATGCAAATTAATTAATTGCTGTCAAGGGCGCGAGTGGCCCCCCCCCCTCCCCCCACTTCTTTTTTGTTGGTTTTTTTTTTTATCTTTTCGGCAAACCACAAACAACGTGCACCGTTTGATTCTAAGTTTTGGTGTGCTTATGTGTGTGTGTGTGTGTGTATGCATGTGTAGGTGAGACAGACACAGACAGAGTTCGAGCGAGCGAAAGTTTTAGAGAGAGACAAGGAGCGAGAGAGAGAGTCAATGTGCGTGCGCTAGTGTATAGGTGTACAGTTCTTTTTTTTAGTGTGTGTGTGTGTGTCTGTGTATATGTGCAGACACAAAGAATGCTTTGTTGTTGTTGCTTGTATATGGAGTGCATTTTTGCTGTAGGTTGCAATTGTTGTTGTAGTTGTTGTTGTTCTGGTTGTTCTGGTTGTTGTTGTTGTTGTTGTTGTTAACTGTGCTCTGTTGTGCTCCCACCTTGTGATTTGGACTTTTTGAGGGATTCATACGATGTCTCTGACTGCTGTTGCTGTATTACGGATGTTTGATGCGAATGCGGATGCGTATGCTGATATTGTAGTTGATGCGCACCTGCACCTGCTACACCTGCACCACCTGCCGCCACATCAACAACACATCCTGGCATGGACCAGGCCTCAGAATCAAATGACGTTGACAAAGATAAACTGGATGATAATTGTTGATGTAGCTGTTGTTGTTGTTGTTGATGTTGCTGCTGCTGCTGTTGTTGTTGCTGCTGCTGTTGTTGCTGCTGCTGCTGCTGCTGCTGTTGATGATGATGATCAACGCTGCCGCTGCCGCCGCCCGCACCACCACTACCAATTACACCACCACCAACACCGCCACTAGCAACACCCGCACCTGCATCATCTGCACCATAAATTGAACTTGAGCCCGTTCCCGATCCCGCAGCTGTCGGCGGCGTTGGATCACCAGTCATCATCATCATCGGCTGCTGCTGTTGCTGCTGCTGCTGTGACAATTGTTGCTGCTGTTGTTGCAACTGTTGTTGTTGCGATGTACTTGCAGTTGTATTCATATTGCCGGCTGCTCCGCCGCCGCCACTGCCGTTGATCTGGTCAAATGATATATAATTAAACAATAAACAATGGGAGACGAGAGAGAAAGAGAAGATACACACAACATAAGGTGAGAGAGACAGACAGAGAGAGAGAGAGAGAGAAAGAGAGAAATAGATAGATAAATGCACTAAAATGATTGAATGGAATTTCAACATTCATTTCGGTTGTTTTTTTTTTTTTTTTGGATCTTATTTGATTTGATTGGTGTCGGTTTGCTTTTACGTGTGTGTATATTGTGTGTTGTGAGAATGTGTGTGTGTGTGTGTGAATGTGTGTGAATGCATGTGGTTAAACAAAAAAATAGTAGCATACTTTTTTAGGTTTAGGACAGCCACGCTGAACATAACGGTAAATGAAACGAATGCATAACAAAGTTTGGTGTAGTGTGCGTGTAAGGGCACTGTTAACAGACACCGACTGTTAACAGAGAGCGACTGTTAACGGTGAACCAAAAAACTCAATATACAAAATTAATAAACTTTTTGAAACAACTCTTCGGAATTTTTTTTGTATAACCTTCAATATTATTTCAGGCATAAATTTTAAAATTAAAATTAGTTGAAAATTACATTTCATATATGTATGTACATACATACATATATATGTACATATGTATGTTACGTTTCTTTTTTAAATTTGTTCATAGGTATTGAGTCCTTTTATGTAAGTGTACATATTCTGTATTCAGTATTAATAAATTATATTCCATATTTTCCAAATCCGAATTTATCGGTCTATTTTTTTTTGTTTTTGATCTAAATCGAAAGAACGAGTTAAAACTTTTCAATTGTTGCTAGAGGCGAAAAATTAAGCCTGCAGAATTATTTCAGATTTTGAGAGTTGTGTAATTTATTTTTCAAGAATTTTGAATTTATTTTAATCAATATATTGAGTTTGAGGTTCTTGGATTGTGTTTGCAAATACTTTAGTTTTTGGGTTAGTGCAGGAAAATACCATAAATGGCATAACCTTATCCCAAAATCTATACATGTGCAGTCTGTGTGTGTGAGTGCGTGTGTGTGTGTGTGTGTTTGGGGTGTAATAATTTTTTTAATTTTACATAAAAAACACATAGGTAATGACGTATATAGCGAGCGAAAAATGTGGGCGGATTGTTTGGAAACAAATCAAAATGGTGATAAATGGTTACAAATGGTGTAAAAATGGTGTAAAAATGGTGAAAAAAGGGTGAAAAAGGCGAGACATATAAACACGACGAGAAACACCAACCAGTATCAAAAACAAAAAACATATATATATATATATGTGAATATTTAGAGAACAATATAAAGAATTTGATGATAATTGTAATAAGTATTTTGTTTAAAAGTCAACGAAAAAAGAAAAGCAAACAAACAATTATACATACATACATATATATATATCATGTATATATGTATAAAGGATACGTACATATATATCGGTATGAGTTTGATTAAATTTATGGTTTGCTTTTATAAATCTTTTTTGGTTTTGATATGTACAAAAAGTGTTTGAAAATTTTTAAAACCAAAGAAAACGGCTAAAAAAAATTGGCATTTATAACACAAAGCAAATAAAAGGACAACGGTAAAAAGGCAAAAGTTAAAACTCAATATTAAAAAAAAATTATATATATATATATATTGGAATTTTAACAATTTTTCTTTTTGACTTTCATAATTTTGAATTTGCGTCATTTTGTTTCTTCCACTTCAAGATCAACGAGTTTATAAGTAGGCAGGGGGGGGAATTAGGGTGTAGGGTGGAGGCAGGGAAGACAAAGGACACTTTCTAGCCACAGAACACATTGATAAGACAAAATTCGTTGGGCAATGTAAAGACAGCGATAGATATAGAGGAAGTGAGTAAGAGATCGAGAGAGAAATAAGTTAAATATGAGATAGAGATATTAAGTTTCTTCTTCGTTTTATTGCCCCCGCAGATTTCTATTTTTGGATTTGCTGGTGTTCAGTGTTGGTTGATGTTGTTTGGATAGATATGTAGATAGATAGATAGTTACATAGGTAGATAGGCATGTAGATAACAGATAGTTAAAATTTTAAGTTTAAATAGAGTTACACCACATTCTTTGCTTATTACATAATTATATAGTGGAAAGAAAAGAGTTGGATGAATAGGATAGAAATATAGTTGTAATTTAATGTAAATGAAGATGAAATGAACTTATAAAACAAAGAACAGACAAACATTTTCTCTCTAGATTGTTCTGTTTCTTTTCGTAGTCATTAAGAAAGTCAGAGTTCCATGATCGAGAACAAGACAGTTATTGCATTTTGGTATTACCAAATTCTCTTCCATTCATTGTATATGGTACATAGATATTATGTATGGTATTTTAGATATGTGGATAGTTAGATTTAAGTTATGTAGAGTAACAGCATTCTCGGCTTGTTTGTGCGAAATAAATAAAGGGAAAAATGTCACGAGAGAGAGAGATTAGATAGACAGGAGTTTTTTTTTTTTGTTAGTTTAAAAGTGTTATAAATAACGTTGCATTGTGATGTGATGTATAACATTTTTGATTCCATTGATTTTTCAGTTTTCACAACAGTTATGCATACTATATATATTACAATTATTTTGTACACCTATTTATCTATAGCAACATAAATTGCATATAAATATTAATTTTTATAGGTAGAGACAAACAGAGAGAGAGAGAGAGAGACAGATAGATATAGATAGAGAAAGAGAGAGGAAAGTAATTTGTTGTTGGTGTCGTTTATGTGCCGCCATTTTGCTTGCCGCTGGCTCTACTCTGCTCCTTCATCATCATCATTATCTTCTTTTTCGAGAAAAAATGTATATATATATACATATACACATATTTGTATGTAGATATATATATATATATATATACATATATAGATATGTTTTACATATTAAAAAGTACAGTATATACTTAGTTACTTAGTTTTGAGATGTAAGTGTAACGGTTATTTGGTGGTTCAGTGCTGGTGAAAAGTGCTGCTTCTGTATATATGTGTGTGTCTATGTGTGTGTCTAGCCATGTTTATGTGGATTTGTGTGCGTGTGTGGGTATGTGTGTGTGTGCGCGTGATCGTTTTTGTATATGTAGTTGTTGAATTACCAAAGAACTTCCATACAATCACATAAAGGCAGTTGTATTGCAGCTCTTCTGCATCCGTTGCCTAGTTTTTGGGGTTAGTTTTGTTTTTTTTTTTTGTTGTTGTTGTTGTTGTTCAGATTTGTTGAAGGAAGAAGAATATATAGAATATATAGTAGTAGTAGTAGTAGTAGTAGTTAAGAAATTCATTCATTGTTATTGTTGTTGTTGATAGTGCACATTTGCCTTAAACTATAGATAGTTGTTGTTGTTGTTTGTTGCTGTTGTTTTTTGTTGTTTTTGTTATTATAATTGTTGCTGTTGTTGCTAAATAGTTGCTTGAATTTTTTATTTTAAGTTGTTTTATCTACTACAAAATGCAAATATTTTCTTTCGTTTTCATATGGTTTTTTTTTCTTCAAAAATTATTAAAATGAAGCAGCCGCTTTTTCTTATTATTTTCCAACATTCTTTTTTAAAGATTAAGTAGATGGATTATTGGGGTCAGGTAGGGCCGGTCGAGCGGTGTGGTAATCAAGGGTTGGTTGGAGTCGGACTACTTATGTATTTATATATAAATATATTTATATAAAATTAGTTCTACAATTTGCTTTTTTTGCTTTACTAAACTAAACACAAATATTTTAATATAAAATATACAAGGAATCAAATTGAAATTAAAAATATTTATTTGCGACAATAGTAGAACAATAAGGAGGTTTTGAGGGGCGTCGGTGGGAGGGGGGGTTCTGGGGGGGGGGGGTCGTTTACCAGAAAGACAACAAAAAAGAAAAAGCTTTACAACATTTCTTCTCGGAATTCAATCACATTAACAAAACTTTCATTTGTTCGTTTCAGTGAAGAAGATATATAGAAATTCGATTCAAAGAACCGATTTGAATACATATACATACATATATTAGTATAGTTTAAAAATGTTCTGAAGCTTATGTATAGAGACAAAAGTAAAAGAGAATACAATCCTAGACACAACGCCCAAAAGTAGACATGGTAAATCAGCATTAATATCATTTTGACTAGCAGCTGTTTCTTTGTGTATATGTGTGTGAGTGTGTGTGTGTGTGTGTGTATGTGTAATAAAGGTTTTTAATAATTATTTTTTATTGCCTAGCGATCATAATTGTTTACAATCTTTCTTTCTTTCTTTTGTTACGTTTCGTCTCCTCAACGCCCGCTCGCTTTTCTCTTCAATTTCATCTTTTTTTATCTATTTTTTTTTTTGCCGTTGATAGTTTGTTGTGAAGGTGTTTCGGAGGGAGGGGGGGATATTTAATAGGGGAGGGTTTTGTGGGTGGTTACGTTTTAGATTTTCAAGGGTTTTATTATTATTATTTTTGATTTGGTACGGGTCATACTTACGTATCTTTTTGCCGCCCGTTGTCAATGGCGACACATCATTTTTCAATTTAGCGGCGCCGCGTAAATCACGTGGCTGATATTTAATATTTGGCACCGATAATAATCGCTGATCGCGTGACTTCTCTTTAAATTTTTGACGCGATGGTTTAAGTGGTGCCTGTTGTTGTTGTTGTTGCTGCTGTTGCTGCTGCTGCTGTTGCGTCTCCTGTCCCAGTGGCAAATTATTTGGCCTCTCACCGGTGGATACTGTTGATGGCATCTGTTCAAAATCGACACGTTTAACTGTCTCATAACCATCCGGAGTTTCTGTTATGGTTGAGGCACGCATTTTAGTACCAGAACCACTGGCACTACGACTGGGCGTGGCTGATTCTGAATTAAGTGCCATTGTGGCAGCAGCTAAACCATTATCATCTTCTTTGCATTCCTCAGCGGATGCGGCCAAGTCATCACTGGGTCCACTGCCCTCCGGTGAAGTCTCCTTGGTTGCATAGAAAATTGAACTATTCTTGATTGACTCTAGATCGGTATTGACATTGAGGCCACCGATTTTCATATTGACTTTCGATAATTGACGCTTCAAATTGAATGTCTTCCATGACATGGATTTGCGACGATCCTGCATCTCTTTGGGTGCAGCTGATGATGCTGTACCAGTTGCTGCAGTTCCCATTTGCTCTTCCCTCATTGGACTCTTGGCCATTATTGAGGAGGCAATCCCAGATGCTGTTGCCGATGCTGAGCCACTGATTAGTGCCTCTTTGGTACTGTTAATCACCTGCGGTGATTCGCTGCTAGGGGAATTGGGACGAGAGGCGCTTGAGGATTCAGTGGCTGGTGCCGCAGTTGATGTTGCATATGCCTCATTCGCTTCGGGTATGAATTCAATTGATGGACTATCCGGGCTAGTTGTATCGTTTAGCTAAATTAAGCAGTAGGAGTAGTAGTGAGGGGAGGTAGTTGGTTTTTTTTTTTTGTTTTGTTTTGTTTTTTTTTTTTTTGTTTATTTAATTTTTTGGTTTTTCATTTTGGGGCATAAATTTGAATTTCGTACAAAAGTTTGATCAGGGGAAATTCGGTAGAGTGGAGGAGATAGAAGCGGCTCAACCAATAGACGCATCACATCCAATCAAACAAAGAAACAAGGAAAAAAGAAAAAACGGGGTGGGGGAGAAGTACGATTAAGGTAACAACTAGAAGGGCATCCGAAATTCTATCGAAAATTCTTCTATCGATGAAGATCAAACAAGATATATCAAATAATAATACAAATCAAAAGGCCAAAAGCACAGTTGAAATTCTTCTAAGTCATCATTGGCGATATTTTTCCCAACGATAACGATATTAAGTTATCGTCAATATGCATTTTAAAAAGCTAATTCAATAATTTCTCTGTCTTAATTTCTCTATTTTCTTATTCAACTAATAATTGAAACAGTTTCGACATATTAATAACAGCAAATGATCATTAATCGAGAGATCAGAGTGAAAAGGAAAATATATAACTGAATGCAAACATAATAGCCATAAAATTAAAATAAAATTGTTATAGATCTGTGAAATGGAATACTCATTTAATACCAATAAAGTTTTAAACTATATTCCATATAAAAATTATACAGAAAATAAGAGAATAAATGTTGAAAAATGTTGGACAATTGTTGGCAAAAAGTGTTCTGATCAGATCTTTAGTTTTTTTCTGAATCAGTGTTATTTTTTTTAAGCAGAACAATATACGATAATTTAATTTAATAAAAAAAATAGACGATACTTTGGCTATCGGAATATAGCTTCATATAAATATATATGTATATATATATATATATTCTTGTGTATGACCAGAATGAAAGTTTAAAAATTCCTATAAGATTTCATACAAATTTATTGGCATTTATCGATAATCGTGTAAACCTTTGTTTATCGGCTTAACATCTTTAGAGGTATTTAGATAAAAATATATAGATAAATAAAGATATCACCAAAATACAAGATCTTTAGATATTATTAGAAGAGAATGCGTTGGAAAATTAACCTTTTTTTATAAAAATAATGGAAAATTTTTGCTTATTTCAATTTCTATGGCAGTGCGATAACATTTTGTAAACAATATCGATATATGTATATTACAGTTATTCTCTTGCCCAGTAAATTGTTGCCCTTGGTCGTACTTCTCTATGAATTGTGTGTGTATGTGTTTGTGGGTGGGTGTGTGCACATATTTGTATATTGTTCCAAATACATTTGCGTCGTTAATCGTACAATTTTCAATACGCTGTATATATGTTAGTGTATGTGTGTGTGTGTGTGGGTTTGTGTACATTCATATGTATATAAAGTTGGAGATTCTTGTTTTAACATGATTTTTATACCAACTATTCAAAAGTTTAGATTCGGAAAGGATTTGGTTTTAAATTCAAGAATAAATAAAATTGTGTATGTGTATTACTTGAATAAGTTCAATATACACACACATATACACACACGAACACACATACATACAGGCAATATATAGATAATAGAAGTGATTTAACTACGTACATACATACATACACACACATACATACATACATACAAACATACATATGCAGTTTGCATAACATGAAGAAAATTAAATTTGTTATTAATTTGTATAAATGTTTTCAAGGTTGGTGTTTTGTTAATTAATTAATGAATTATTATTTTATTTTTTAATTAATTTACATTATTAATAAGAGATAGAGCGAGTTTTAGTTTTTGGTTTCGTAGATTTTGTTTGTTTTTTTTTTTTATTTTTAAGTTAGTAGACGAAAAGTAGACTATAAATAATTCAGTCCTAACACAAACTCACACACACTCACGCACGCACGCACACACACACACTCACACACTCATACCGAACCAATTATTAATATTACATATATTATACATATTACAAATTAGTTAGTAGAGAGAGAGAGAGAGAGGCACACACACACAAAGAGAAAGACAGTAAGAGAGAGAGAGAGACAGAGAGAGAGAAAGAGAGAAAGACTGAGGACGTGTAGAGAACAGAATATGGGCTTTCGATATATTATCTCTTCTTTTTGCATGTTTACTTTGCCCTACAACAAATAAACCATCGTCAATCAATCAATCAATCAATCAATCGTTCAATCCAATTAATTATATTATTCAAATGACATGTCTATATAATGGGTAATGGGCGGGCGCGGGCTTCATAACAATTCCAATTCAATTCAATCAATTAATTCAATCAACGTGCAGAAATGAACAAAAATTTCAATTTTTTATTTAGTATTAATTAATCAGTTTAATTATGATTTACCATGCTGCATTTTGTGCGTTCAGAAATGTGAATAAAAAAGATAGAGAGACAGAGAGATAGAGAGACAGACAGAGACAAAGAGAAAGACAAAGAGAGAGAGAGAGAGAGATAGCGCGCGCGCGAGTGAGATAGACAGGACCTAGCACACACTAACGGCATAACTGTACTTTTCTTCAATTTCGATTACGTTTTACTTTTCTCTAGATATTTAATTTTCTTTTTAATTCTTTTAACAATAAAAACAAAGCTAAAATTACCAAAAAAAAAAAGAAAAGAAATATTTAAGTTTCGATTTTAATTATTTAGTTATACACAGAAAGAGACAGCGAGACTTAGGCAGAGAGAGAAAGAAAGATATAGATAAATAGATAGAGATAGCTGTAGTTAGGCCATGCTTTTGACCCTTAGGGGGGCAATAATTGGGGTCCGCTGAAGAAAACGCACAAAAGGGGGGAGAGAAGGGAGGAAAAACGAAAAAAAAACCAACAAAAACGTTAAAACAAAAATTGATTAAAAATTAGTAAAAGGAAAAAGAAAACTAAGACTTTTTTTTATTGTTTGTTAATTGTTGTTCTACTAATCTAATATATGTAATGTTTTGTAGATATACATATAGATTTTTAGTTTGGTTAGTTTGGGATTATATGTATATATTTATATGGATATATATATATATGTAGTTTTATAATTATATATAGATATATATTAAGTAATTAATTAGCTTGCTTAAAAGTTTCTATGTATGCAGCATATGCATATATGTATGTCTGTGTGTGTATATATGTATGTGTGTGAGTGTCTGTATGTATTTATAAAAAATCTAACGGCTTTGTTATAAATTTCGATAAGTAATTCCTAAAAACATTTTAAATCACTTTCAATCCAAAGATCGACTTGAAAAGTCGATAAATAGCTATCGATAAGGTAATTTTCAGTTATTTTTTGGTTATCGAAATTAATAGCAGCCGCGTATTTACACATATTTATCAAAAGTAAAATCGAAATAAAATTCAAAGTTCAATTTAGCCATCAAAAATGCCAGACAAAATTGATAATAATAATAATATTTAATAGTAATATATATAGCATAGAATTTTTGACGAAAAACAAATAGGAAAGATGGAATTAGTTGAAATATAAATAATCGATTTTGGTTTTTTTGTTTTCGACTTTACTACAAATAGTTTTTGTATTGTTTTTTTTTTGTTTTGTTTTTTAGCATATAGAAGAATAAAGATAATTTCGATTTAGTTTTGTGTATTTGTGTGAAATGGACGATTTTAAGTTGTTTGCATTTGTTGTAGTTGTTGTAATCGTGTGTGTAATAAGTATGTATATATAACTGGCGATATTTTGTTGTCATGTTTTGTTGTTGTTGCTCATTCTCCATTATCATGTATTTTTTTTTCTTTTTTCTTTTGTTGTTTTCTTTTTCTTGGATCGATTCGATCACACTTACCTGATCTGAACTAGGCGAACGGCTTTGCTCCTCTTTATTCTCAATACGTTTTGGACTTTTTGGTGTTCGCGAATAAGGATCATGTGCGCCATATAGATCGGGACATGCAACACTCAATAGGCAAATTTTTTGGATTATATCAATTATGACAAGTCCATATTCGGTACCATAAGCCATTCTAAAAATACAAATTAAACAAAAAAAATCGTACAAAAAACAAATAAATATATTGAAAAATAGGGATACAAAAAGCAAGTAAAACAATAACGAAAAAAAAAAATCAAAATAAATAAATCAATTTGGTTGGTAATCATAATAATGTAGGCAGCGTGGCATACGAATTGACAAAAAAAAAGAAAGAAAAAAGAAAATAAGTAAAAATCAATGCATTCAGTCGAAGCATGACGACTACCAAAATACCCTGTACCAGGTACGGATTTATGTAACTTTTAACTAACTCATACTCATAATAACACAAACACACATATACACACACACACACACGCACACATACATTTGAATTTGAATTTAATGAAAGTCTTTCGCTCATTTACTATTACATTACACACTGGCGCCACCGCTCAACGGACAACTTAACTATTTTTGACATTTCAGTTAATACATCTCATGTAGATACACATGTAAATAACGTTTAAACTTATTTTTACTTCTTGTTAACAGCCAAAAATTATATTTGCATGTTCTACATGTGAGATTTCGAAGCATGAAAACCCTTTATGAAATCAAGATGATATATCACAGAGAGAATTTCTTTAAAATAATTCTACATATGTATATAAAATCTAAACACACGGACGGACGTCTATCTGTAACAGTTTTTTACTATTGATGCGAATTGGGATTACATATCATATACACACAAATAATTTAATATATTCTATATCTAGGATTGCAAATGCTTACTTCCATACAGGGTTACAGGGTATACAATAAAATCACAAATTCAAACTCAATAAACTTTTGACGCACGCACGCACGCAACGGAACGCAACGGAACGCAACGCACGCACGCACGTTCAAACAGACACACACACACACACGCACTCGCACATACACACACACCAGGCACTAAATTGTTGCTTGTGTCCAGTTGGGTTCGTCCGTTCAGTCAGTCACTTCTCTACATTTGACATTGAGGCAGTTTTTGGAGTCGAGGTAATTGGGGTGAATTGGTTAAAAAGGTTTGAGGTTAAATTTTATATGAAAGGGTGAAGGATAAGGAAGGAAGAAAGGGAGATTGTTTATGGGTGGGTGGGTGTATTTGTCAACTTGTTTACTTCTTCTTGTTGCTTGTTGCAACTGTTGCATATACAGAGAGAGAGATGTATGTACGTTACGTACACTACGATATACACAACGCAAACAAAAGGCAATTAACAAAAGCTTTAAGTGCGTCTAGAGCGAATAGAGAGGGGAGTTGGGGGGTTTAAGGCGCTTGATTTATGGGAATAGTACGGCTTATTAGGGCTTTAATGTCTAGTCACAGGCTTTTGTTATCATTTTTTTTTTTTTTTTGTTTCAGAGAACGTCATGCATTTTGATATGTAAGTATACAAAACTAGACTACGTCTAAAATTCAATTTAGTTTTTGTTTTTTTTTTTTTTTTGGGGAGGGGTGGGAGCGGATTTTCTTATTTTTATTTTGGTTTTTTTTTTTGTATTTTCTATAAAAGAAGTCCTTGGATTAACGCCATGTTGTCCTGGTGGTGTGTATGCGTGTATAGTGATGTGTGATCGTTGGTGTATCGAGTGGTGTACAAATGATTTTTGGTTTTCGCATTACGGATGAATTGTCAATTAACTAATTTACTTACAGGCCATAGCTGGAGTTGATGCACAGCGAGGTGACCTGCACATTCCGACGATTGGGGCCTGTGGTGAGGCATACCAATTGCGATTGAAAACCGGGTGGCTTACGTTGGGCTCCAAAACGTACCTTAAGAGTGCATTCCGTCTGTTTAAAAAAAGGGAAAAGAAAAATTTTATTATTTATTTTAATTAGAAAAAAAAAATAAATAAATACGACACTTTTACTATCATAAAAGTATGTATGTACATATGTATATATATATTTATATATAATTAATTGTGTGGAATTGATTTCCCTTAAACTTGACTTAATCTTGTTTATACATTTGATTTTATTGTTGTTTTTCTGTTTTTTTTTTTTTTTGTTGTATAAGTAGTCACGTACAAAGTTTCATGGGAATTGTGCGCTGAGATATTTAATTTATATTTATTGTATACTTTTGGGAACAATCAATTGACACATATACATACATACATATGTGTGCGTGTGTGTTTATTTTTTGTCTTTATTCAACTAACCTTATCCGAGTCACTGGACTCGGTCTTTTGCACTTGATGGCCCGTTAGGAAATCACATTCCGGTGATGTTCCATATATATCATCAAAATTCTCATAGAGTATTGGTATCTCGAGGACGAGGACTTCGGATGTCGATTCACATTTACGAAATTTAAATAGCATCACCTGGCCCATGGCACCGGCGACACACAAGCGACGTGATTCCGAGCAAAGGAATATCAAATGAACGGCCAATGGATTATCGGTATCGTTTGGATGTGATGATGCAACATGTCCGCTGCGCGGCTTTTCAAACATTTTCGCCGTTTTCAGTTTATACAGAATTTGTAATGTACCCGCACCGGAATCCCAAAATTTTAGGCTACCATCCTGATGACCGGTAATAACAATCTCTGAATAACTGCAAGAAGCTGGCGACCATTCACCGCCCGATATGGGCCATTCACGCTCCGAGAAGCAACTTTTTTTACTAGTCGTTGTGCGACCAACCTAAATAGAAAATAAATTCAAAAATAACAATTTAATGTTAGAAACAATATATAGAATTATTCTAGAACTCACTGAATAAAAAGCAGGAACCAAATCCGATGGGCAATCGGTTAAATATGTGCAACATGTAACAGGTGATTCGTGTAAGTCCATTGGATAAGGCGATTCAAAACATGGAAAACCGGGTGTTAATAAGTCTATTAATACTAAGTCATATTGAAGTAGCACAGCTATGGCATACGGATCTTGGGTCTCTAAAAATATATATATATATTTATTATGAATATGTCTATCAATTATATAATTTTTGCAAAACTATACCACATGGCCAGGGATTCTCGCAGAGGGTTATGAAATCGCAAACGGTATGCTCCATCTCTAAGACCGTTGTGGCCTTGCCAACCATAACGGTAATACAATTCGATTTAGATCCCTTTTCGGATGGCATACCACCAGAGAAAATGGTGAAAGTTTCACTAAAACAAAAAAAAAAAAATAAATAAACATATATATTTAATATAGAAGATATTAATCTTCTTGACTATATATATATTTACCCAGTTGTGCTAGACTTCAAGTCAACTTTATAAATCGGTTTACATTTTTCCGCAATGCCATCCTTATTGATTTTTGCTGCATTTCGCAAATGGAAATCAAAGAATATATAAATGGATTAATTAATAAATGTATTCAATAAACGGATGAATGAATCAATCATTTACCATGCGGACAAACTTGTGACTGCGGCTTCGGTTGCGGCTTAGTTGGCCACGAACAAATCGAGCCATCTGTGTGCGATGATACAAAATATTTGCCCTCATAGTGCCAGGCCAATGATTTAACTGCCTCAGCAGCCTGCCATCGTATCTCAGCGCATTTGGCCTTTAGATCCCATAATACAAGCAGACCACATTCAAATGCAATAAGCAACTATAAATATAAATCAAGAAAAGGTTAAGATATTGCATATAAATTATAGATAATTATGTAATTATAATTAATATATATATATATATATATATATATATATATATATACCTTGTTTGCATCCAATGGATTATCACATAACGCAATCACAGCACCTGGATGACTAGTTCTAACCCTGAAATATAACAATAAACATATATATTTATAATTTATATATATCTAAGATATTATTTTAGTGATATTTTCAAAGAAAATTATGAATTTTAATATTTATAAATTTTTATCATCTTTGCAACTTTAACAACAAATTTATTATGATTTATTTATTATTATTCTTATATACTTACACTTCAATTGCTTTATTCCAGTTAATAATATATCCACTAAGTGCAAATGTATCTATGTGAACAACGTGTATGTTACCCTTCTCGGTGCCCACGTACAGCCATTTGCTTCCTACAGGCAAATGTATGCAAGTGACCCTAAAAAAAGGAAATGAATAGCAAGAGAGAGAATATGAGAGGAGATAGAGAAAGAGAAACCATTAATTATAGAAGTTGAAATTGAAATATATTTTACACTATATAAAAGCAAATACATTTCTTTAGAATAAACTTTTATTTAAATAAATTTCGCAAATTGTTGAATAAATTTCATTTTATTCTGCCCAAAGGTAGGCAACGAATTTATTGTTTCACTTACCGTTCTCGCTGAAATTTCAGACTCTGCACAATGCGCGGAGTCTTTTGGCGTATGTTCCACAAGTGTATGGTATCATCGGCGGTCACAGTGACCAATGCCCCCTCATTGACCAGAAATTGGGCAAAGAGTACAGCACATTCAGATTCGCCCTCATGCTTGGCATGAGCATCGACACCCGGTCGACCCAAACTAGTTAAATTAAAGAAACAATGAACTCAAATAGTTTTTTTTTACCCATTAATTTTTGTAATAATTTGTTAACTTACATGCGTATATAGCCGGATTTATCACCAATCGCTAATAGTTTTTGTACAGGATCAAAGGCAAATGATGTGGGCGAATATGGAAAGCCATGGCGAAAGGTCTACAAAAGAGAAGTTAAAGAAAAAAACAATTATAAGACAGAATAAATGATATTTAAACTAAAGTTTATTGATTTTTTTTTTTTTTTTTTGAGTTTTATACACCAATCGTTGACATTGTGGCTAAGAGCATCGGTCATAGCCGCGTGTGTCTTATGATAGTTTAAAATGAGTCCAGCTACCAAATAAAACACCCGCTAGCTACAACAAAGGCCATTTCCTAGATAATTACTTAGTTAATCACTGTTTAGTATTAAATACAATATTTATTGTGATTTATAATGCTTACCTTTTTCAATGTAAAATGATCGGCCTTCAATTGCTCTTGGATTTCCTGCTCTTGTCGTGTGGCTTGCGGCTGAACGCTTTGTCGAAATCCATCTAGAACTCCTTTGAATGTGAACTTTTTCATTTTTCTAACATGAGTCGATCGCTCCTCTCTCCCACAGTCCGGCACGAAAAATTACAAAAATCTATTAACGAGGACAACGTGGATCACAAAGTGGAAGATATTTGTCTGACGTGGTGCAATTTAAGGACGATGACGCGTTTTTGTTGGTGAGTCGAATTAAAGACGGAAATTGTTTTAAGAGAACTCGCCAAATTGTGTGTGATTTCTTATTTGTTTTCTATTTTGGATGGGATTGAAAATATTGTTTTCTTTTGGTTTTGTTAGCTTCTCTTTTTCCAATATTTTTTTAGTTATTATATTCTTCACAAAATGTTTCTAGATGTTGTCCTTGTTGTTGTTGATTGGGAAGTGAAACTAGATTAGCAATAGTTGAGTCGAGTGCTGCAAATAAACCACAAAAATAAAAATTGCAAAAAATATTTATTTAATTTGTTGAAAAAACTTCTTTTAAAAAGATATATATCTTAAATAGAGAAATACGCAAAAACTTTGTATAATCCAAAATCGTTTTTCATCAATCTCTATTCAAGGACTCTTTTTCATAATCAATGAAAAGAAATATCAATATTTTCTATAGCCAAAAAGAAATATAAAAAACCCTTAAAAGAAGTAAAAGCAATTTCTAGATCGTAAATGATATATTATACTTGAAATTTAACCATTTATAGATAACCCGGAAAATGGAAAAAGACATATGTATATTTTTTTTCCACCTCCACTACAAGATTAAAGTTAAAACTTTTAAATTGAAAGTTCATAATCCAATAACTATTATTTTTCATAGATTTTTTTTTCATCATAAAAGCTTATAAAATCCGTGAGACTGTAAAACTAATAAAAATCATTTGTCAATTGTCTATGTTTTTTTTTATATAAAAATATTGATATTCGAATGATTGTAAAATTAAAATTCTATATCTATTATTCAATATTTATTTAATTTTTCTATCTAAAAGATTCTAATATAAAATGTTTTTCTATTATTATCAGTTCTATTATTTAATTTTAATATTTTCAATTTCTATCTTTAAATCGATACAAAAATATTGTTTTATTTTGTATAATTTTTAAATATATTTCAAAAGACAATAAATATGTAAATCTGAAGTAAAATGTCTCACCACTAACAAAAAAGAATGCCTTTAGAATCAAAATCAAAATCCAAATCAATGTAGACAAGATAATGTTTAATTTTTATTTTATTTCAACTAACGTATAATTATTGAGTTTGTCTAAGAACACTAGCAAATAGTCAACTGAAAACCAATTAAAATCGGTGCACAAATATATATGTAACATTTATTTAAGCCCGATTAAAAAACCTTTGCTGTGATTTCTACAGTTACCAGTTAAACTTTATTGCTTAGATAAATAAACAATTAACTAAGTCAATAAAATGTAAACAGTACAATGTAAAAGTTATACAAAATATTATAATTTTAATATTATCTTAGCCAAAAGCAAATTGCATTTGTCTTGAATTAATTTCATAAATTTGATTTGCCTAAAACCCGTTTTATTTTTTTGTTGAATTTATTTTGAGAATTACCTAAGGTTAGTGACTAATATAAAGTAATAAAAAGAAACGCTCTCATCTTTTGTATTAATTAACTTCTACATTTGTTTATACTATGTATATAAAACCGATTTCCGATTCTAAGCAGAATCTCGGCCATTTGGCCTTTAATTGAGAGAATCGTGATGAAAGCATTTAACGAGTAAACTGATATGATTACATAAATATGGATATCAATTGGTTTATGGGTATGGCGATGGGATTAATTAAGATTAATTTATGGTAACGCTGACGGCATGGCTAGGAAATGCTGTCTACCAGTGTGGGTAAAAGGGAATATAAGTGGGGATGGGTTGGCACGTTTCAATCTGAATCCTCTTTGTCTTTTAATGAAAATAAATGAGATCCAGAGATGATGTTGTGGATGCTGCTACTGCTGCTGTTAGGACCAAAGTGATTGTTACAGTTAATTGGAAATACACACACATATACAGATAGCTATGTGTTCGACATTATGTTGCACAACAAAACACACACACACATATATACAGCAGGGACATACAATAGATACTCTGTGTATGTGTGTGTCTATATATGTATATATGAAAGAGTTTTTCCTATATGCACTTTTTGATGGCACACAAATCGATTTTTCGCAATGTCGTGTGGTTGGCTATCCCTTCTTGCCCCTCTCCATACCTATAATATTGTAACCTCTCTTCCCCTCTCCCTACCACAACTTCCCTCATCCAAACTCTTACACTCTCGCTGTTTTTGTCTCGCTTGGACGATCTCTCTTACGCTATGTCTGTCTCTTAGTCAAACATATATTCCCATTTTTTTTTTTTTTGCCTACTTTTGTTGTTTTTTGTTGCTGTATTTGCAATTGTTTACGCTTTGACAAACAAACTCACACCAACACACACCTACACACACACACATACACACACACGTAACATACATACACAGCAGAGGGTCGCTAGGATATAGCATACATAAAGGAGCGCAACAGTACGAAAGAAAAAAAAAAGCAATAATAAAAAACGAGAAGGGAAACCAACAAGAGAATGGGGCAAAATAAAAAAAAAAAAAATGAATCGCTGGCATACTTTAAATTTAATTTCCACAAACAAACAGAAAAAATTGGATGGGGTAAAGAGAGGATAGAAGGGGGAGGGGCAGATGAAGAGACCTAAAAGCAGATAAAACAAGTGTGGCAGCAGCGGTTAGCACACATGGCGCCTGACCGACGATGGACCTGCCTTAGGGGCAAAATCCACCAAAAGGAGCTTTGATAATCACAATGTGTGTGTGCGTGAGTGAGTGCGTGTGTGTGTGCGTCTCGTTCTAATGATGATTAAAATACCATTGCGTTAAGCCCAGAGGGTAAGGTAGAGAGGAGATGTAGGAGATGGTTCAGCTCCTGCTCCTGCTCCTGCTCCTGCTCCCTCTCCCCTGTTCCCGTTGCTGCTGTTTGCCCAAATCTGTGTATGTATGCCATATTCTGTGTATGTGTATGTGTTTGAAATCTGTAAATCGAGGTTATCTATACGCACACACACACAGACACACACACACTCAGAGAAATGATTTTAGCATTTTAATCTTCCTTTCCTTTCATTTTTTTCTTTTTGTGTTTTTCGAGTTTCCTTTACTTTTTTTTAGCTTGTTGCTACTCACATGGTTTTTCTTTGCTCGTTTTTCTTCTATTTCTGTTTTTTTTTTGTTTAATACATTTTCACTGCACTAGTAACAAAAAGCAACAATAACAAAAAATGGGGCTCTAATACGTGGGGTTTTTTTTTCGTTCTTTTTCGTTTTCTTTTTCTTTTTTTTCTGTTAGCTTTTCCGGATTTTTATGTTGCACACTTCTGAGGGAAAAATCAGAAATTTACAAAAAGGTGGCAATGGAAAAACTGTTGGCATTGATTTTCAATTCATTTCGCGCGCGGCCTGAATTCCATTTTATGTCGTTATTTTTTTTTTTTTTGGCAAATTGAAATCCGTTTACATTTACTATAATATATATATGTACTTATATATAATATACTTTTAGAGAAATATTTATATATATATATATGTATATATATGAGTATATATATATATTTATATATATAGGGGCAACGAGCCACAAAGATGTATTGGAGGGAACCGAATAAGAGAAACGAAAAAAAATTATTTGCTGCTGTTGGGTTAGCTGGTTAGTTGGCTACTGGCTAGAAATGTGGCGTCGTTTCAGTGTGAAGGCATTTTGCACCTTAAAGCCAGAGATAGATATAGAGAGAAAGAGAGCGATATACAGAGAGCGAGCAGAGAATCAGAGCAGAGCAAAGTACCAGTAGAGCAAAGAGAGCTAAGGACACACACACACACGCACACACACACACACGCACACACCATATATTGGCACTTGCAAATATACAAACGACAGAGAGAGGAAGAGAGATAGAGAGAGAGAAAGCTCAGCTTGGCACTAGGACGAGGACGTTTACTCTTACTCCAACCATCTCTCGCTCACCCCCCCATCATTACTCCAAACAAACACACACAAACACACACATACATACATACACATACATAATACACGCTTCATAGACACAATTATAAAGACACACACACACACACACCGACAAACTTTATTTAAAACTGACCTTTGATTTAATGAAATTTTACAAATAAAAAATACAAAAAAAGAACTTTACAAAAAACATATGTAGAGAGAGATTAGCAATGTTTCATTGCCTACTTTCAGGCTATGTTACTTTTTATCCGCTTATTCGGTGACTCTACTAACTATACTACATAATTTCGATTTCTGTCTAGATTTGTGTCCTACTGCTGACATGTGAGTGTATGTCCCGTTAGCATGCAAGCATTGCGCATGCTTACGCTAAGAGGCGCGTACGTAAGGACTTACACACACACACACTAAGAGAGAGAAAACGTAGTAAAAAGGAAAGCCTGGGAGAAAGCTAGGGCAAAGGCAAAAATGTTTTGCGCGCGCGGTCACATGACTTGACACACACACAGACAAACACACGCATACACACACAAACACACGCATACATGCACGTAAAAATTTGTTGAGGCAGCGCAGGAGCAGCCTCACTACCAATAACCAAACCCCCCCACGCCCGCAATCATCCCCACCCCATTAAACCCACAGCTACCCCTCGACAACTCGCTTCTGCCTTTGCTTAAATTTGATTTATGATTTATATTCCTTAACCATTTACATACATTTTTTATGCTACATTTTTACAGTTAATGTTTTTGCTTTTTTGTTTTGTTGTTCCTTGAGTTTTATCCTTGTTTTTGTTTAATTATTTTTTGTTGTTTTCTTTTTAATTATTTGATTAATTTTGATATATTTATTTTTTTTCTTCTTTTTTTTTTTTTTTTGGTTTAGTTTTCGTTTTATACGTTGTGGGGGGCCGAAAGGAAAGTCAAAACTGAACTGAAGTCGATTCCGCGCAGTTTCCGCACGTGTCTGTATGTATATAGCCAATACACGCACATACATATACACAGACGCACACATACACATACATACAAATATATATATATAGAAATATATGTACTTTATACGTACACATCCTTAGCAGATGTGTTATGCAAAGCAGCATTCAGCAGTTGAGCCAAGCCATGGCCTGGAATCGATACTTGTTGTTGCTAGATGAGCAGATGGAAGGGGGCAATAAGAATCATCTGTGTGTGTGTGTGTGCACGTGGGAGTACATACTAAAAAATTCTATAAAGTTAAGTATTAGCAAGAACTTTTAAATACCCTGTATTCCGAACAATATGAAATAAATTTTCATCCTTCTTCATCCTCAGATTTTATCAAATTTGAATTGTTATAGAAAAAAGTAAAAGATAGATTCTGTAAATATAAAAATCCAATAATAATAATAATAATAGTCATATATACATATACATATGTCATACATATATGAATAAGATCACACATTTTTTCATCAATAGATTTCTCAGAGGTCAATATAATTTCTAAAAAATGATCCGATCAAAATAGCATTTTAAGTTTAAGCAAGATAATTTTAAAAATTTGTTTTCACGGCTTTACACGAACGGATAAATTTATAATTGTATCCCTTATTATATTACATAATATATAGTAAATAGAATCAAGGACTTTATCATAATTACAAATTTAACAAACTTATTTTCTGTATAAATATTTAAATTTTCGTTAAACAGAATATTGAACGCTTGCTTTTGTCTTGCTTTTAATATACCCCATTGTTTTTTTTTTTTCTTTCTTTTTTTATGACGGAGTATAGGGTATAAAAATTTAATTTACTAAAATGTAAATATTATAAAACACAAGTGCTACCCATACTCATGACCAGATCGCGTTAAATAGTTGTAAATTTGCATTGAAATTGTAATGGGTTATGCCAGGCAATGTGCTAAATGTCCTTTCGGCTGCCAGGGGCTACCATTATCAACAAATTTGCCCTTCCGTCTCAGCACCCTTTTCGACTATCCGCGCAAGTAAATATCTTTTCTCAGCTCCTGTCACTGGCGCTGCCAAGTATGCAATAAAAATTTTTTGTTCATTTTATATGGGCTCTTGCGTCATATATATGTATGTAAAGAATGCGTATACGTGTGTGTATGTATGCATGCGCATACGATAAAGAACAATAAGAAACTTGTTGGGGGCGCACACGGGCCTTAGATAAGAGCAGCAAACGGGCGGGCTATGGCGACTCGATTTAATCATACTAGATTTAAGTGATTCATCTGGCAAAAGGCAAAATATAATAAAAACAAAAAACAACAACAACAATAGCAAGAAACGATGACTTTTAGCGATGATGAGAGCTTTTCACACACACACTCTCACTCCCCAGCACATACAAATACACAGTGACTGTGTGTGTGTGTGTGTATGTGGAAGGGGGAGAAATTGAGGGGGGCCGCAGAGAAAACAAATATGTTGTCATTTTACTTTATCAACAGCACCTCCTCTACTTGCCACCCTCTCAGGCACGAGGGGTGTTTAATTTCAATTACAACATCAGAATAATGAGACGACATTACAAAAAGAAACAAAACAACAAGAAAAGCTAAAAAAACTATAACATCATCAGTAACACCCACATCTCGACGGTTTGTCGTAGCGTCCCCAACCCATACCCGCACACACTTTCAAGGCGCCCACCTGTTTTCATTGCGTTTCTCCGTCGTCGTATCTTCTTTTTTTCCGTTTTTTATTGTTGTTGGTTGCTTTTGACAGAAGTTGACAAGTGTTGACACTTTAACCACGCTCTTCGGGCTAATTAGTTAAATTTTTTGCCGCCGTTTGCAATTAGCAACAAATATTTTAGTTTAGATACAGACAAGAAAAAAAAAAAACACAGACACTTGGTAGAAAAACACACACACGCAGTCGAATATATACAATTATTAACAAAAACAATTGCTACCGGAGAGAGGGGGGCCGCTGGAGCTGGGGTTTAGAAACGATACACAATTTGAACGCTATCGATATTAATTCCATTTTAGAGATGGTTAAGAGTTATATTAAATAATTTTTGGAAAAATTATCTTATCAGTACTTAAGCTACGCAGCATTTAACATAGAATTAATTATTCTGTTGATTTATGTTTAAAAAAAACCCTGTTAATCGTCAAAAGTTTTCGTGCCATAAGATACTTGCTGCCTCAAACTCTCATTAGTTATCGATATATCTGAGGACCATCGCCATCAGCTGTTAAAGTTACAGTTATAAATTCAAATTTATTGATAATAAATTCAAAATCTTATCAATTTATTTTCTATATTTATTTACACACATCTTCCCTTTAACTTGCCATAAATTATTACATGGACATGGAATGAACTAAACGAATACATACAAATTAATAACGTTCAAACAATAAATTTCCTATGCTGCGTCAGCCGCTCTGACGCTCCAGTTCCTGAACCAGTAGCCATTCTCTCCAGCCAGGCTGCTCACAACGCTGACGCAGAGCCTCCAAACGTTTGGCTAACGTTTCCTCATTTTTCCAATATTCTTTTAGAATATTCATTATCTCCCGATTTAAGCCACGCTCTAACATTTGCGGCTCATCTCTTTCAATGTGATGCTGCACACATTCGACCAGCTCAGTGAGATGGTCATCCACGGCGCCTGGAAAGAGTTCAGCCATGGCTAATGCCAAATTAAAGAGATACTCCCGATTGGGTCCACTGGGGCCGGCAGCGTAGAAAATCTGTTTAGCTATGCAGGGAACTTGCCAAACTTCGCCGGCATAGGAATCATTCGCCTGTGTGGCCACATACATAATGACCTCAAAGGGGTCACCGGGGACTGGATATTCATGAAATTCGAGATGACATCGCTCGTACCCGTTTTTCTCGCGATAGTCCAGATGATCCAGCACCTGACTTTTTTGCGAAGAGGCTATGCGATATGCCACACCGTATACACGATCCTGAGTAGCATCACCCGGTAGGAGGGTAACGACTCGTCCGGGTCTCTCGGGAACACCACGATGATCGATGCTGTGCTGATAAAATCGGCGCTTGAAGCCACCTACAAAGCCACGTCGTCGATCAATATAAGGAAAATCTGCCTTCCACACCAGCGATCCATAGCCAAAGATCCAGACATCATTTGGTGTGGGGGCTATTGACTCTACTTGATTAGTGACCTCCACATCGAAGCTATTGCTATTCAGATCCGGCGGCTGGGTTCCTGATACCAACGTTGACTTCTTAGTCAGATCCTCGAAGAACTGGTGATAAATTTGCTGGGCCACATTTGGCAATTGACTGTCAGTCTTAAGTGATAGGGATTTGATGTGGCGCAACATGCTTACTGCCTGCTATACTAATGAAAAATAAATTAATTTTTTGGGGCCTGCGCTATCCAACGATGACAGTTAAAAAAAATATATCGATAATTAATCAAATTAATACAGTGTTTCGATAGTATTTCAAAATATTTCTAATCGATAAATTTAGGTATAGTAACCAAGTCAACTAAAACCAAAACAAAAAATTTCAATATGCTGGGGAAGGACGATCGATCCAAGGAGTAAGTTGTAGACTATAGGTATTTATACCACTTACACTCTTGCCATTTATTCACAGCAAGCGCAAAAAGATGAAACAGCTTAAGCAGACGCGTCGTGGCACCACTGCGACCACCACAAGCTCCAGCACTCCACCAGGCACAGCTAAAGCTCGAAGCATAGTGGATATAGCCGATTCCAGCGATGAACCTCGATTCAACCGCAAAGTTGCGTCATCCGCGAGTGGGGGAAACTGGTCATCACGACCCTCGTCATTGGTTCCCCAAAAAAATCGTGATTTGGTTGACACTTTGCCGCCCACAGATGACACCGATGATCTGGAAATGGATATAAATGGCGCACCGATTGATGAAAATGCACGTGCCCAATTAAGGGCCGGCGACTATCAGCAATTATCACAATTTCCCAGCATGGGTGGCGGCCACTTTAGCTTTGGAGCTGAAAAGGAATGGAACAACATGGGCCAGACAAAGGAAAAAGAACCACCCATTAGCCAAAAATTGTTCACTTTAAATATCAATCTGCTCAACGGTGGACTTCAAACAATACCATTTTACAAGCGCATGGATTATCCGACGACAATGTTTACCCGTGAACAGTTGCAAGAGCAAAATAAAGCAGCCGAAGATGCGGAGCATTTGTATCAGCAAAGGGTGCTGCGTGAATCCAATGGGATTGTAAATGACAAGTCGAGAGTTTCTTCCGCAAAAGAGCCAACTACGGCTCTTCCAGCTTCAGCAACAGGGACGAACGTTGCCCCAGCTCAACCCGATGAACTGGATGACCTGCTAGCCCTGACCGATACTCAGCTAAACCTTAATGTTGCGACGCCTGTAATTCAAGCGGCCACCCCTTCTTCAAATAGCAAAACAGAAGTGGAACAGTGGCTGGATACGGTTCTCGATGAGTAACCGAATCGGAAGTTTCCTTGGATATATAATTTGTTGCAACTGTTCGACTATTGAACCCGATTCGCTATTGCCTTAAGCTTTACTTTAAGATATAAATAAATAGAAATTTAACCAAATTTTTTATTATATCAATGTAAAAACATTTTTTAAAATTATATATACAGCTATCTGCTATTAGCTTTGAAAAACCGATTTTTCTTCTATAAAACTGAATCTCTTCCAAATGACAGCATTAATTTGAATTCCCCCAATTATTTTTTTGATTATGCATATTATTCTCAGACCTAAATAAAAATAATTTTTGCGTAAAAAAAATCAAAATGTATTATATTAACGTAAAAACATTAACTTTTGATTGAAAGACTATCCCGACTTTTCTTCTTATTGTATTTCTGCAGAATGACAATATTAATATGAATTCCCCCTATTTGTCCAGGTTGGCGGGCTCCTCTTATGAATTTGATTATGCATACCAACGTGGACTTCTTAGTCAGATCCTCGAAGAACTGGTGATAAATTTGCTGGGCCACATTTCATTATGCATGTTATTTATAAATAAATAAATTAAAATTTTACGTAAAAAAATTGAACAAAATTGTGTGTTATGTATGTATTATATATGTATATATATTTTCTCGATTATTCTTCTATAATATGTCTCTTCCGAATGACATAAATTTGAATTCCTCTTATACTTTTTTGGTTGGCGGGCTTGATTATTCATATTATTCCAAACGTTTAATTGCAAACCTCATTAAAATTTGAATATTTATTGCAATTCTATATTGAAACGTAGAATTATTAAACATATAATTATGTTTGCCAGTACATTCATAGTTTAAGTACATACATATATCGATCTAGATTATTTTAAATGTTCTTATATAAGTTTATGAACTACCGCTGACATATAATTTTAGTAAGCGGCTTAACATTGAAGAGTGAAAGAGATCACACTATTGTTGCACTATTTCCGATGTACAAGTGACAAGGATCGCACTATTGTTTTACTTAAATTTCCTGTCACTACGGTTTTTTCGAAGCTTTTATTTGAAAGTTCGCCAACACTGGACGTCACTATTCATTGCGAAAAATAATCTGAAGAGGTGCACTTGGTTTGATTGAAATTGTGAGATTTCAGCAAAGAAAAAAGGTAAGATATTCATTTTAATATTACAGCCACTGGCCATTGTCTTCATTCCCAAAAGATTCGTTGTTTTCATCCACGGATTTTGTTTCAATCTCTGGATTATATTTTAGTTGATAGTCAATTACTAAATGTTCATGCACAAGCTGCATGAGCTCACATGTAATTTCCAAGATTACCAAACGTTCGTCTGTTTTTGCATCCCTTACCATATGGAGATCCACTCGCAATTCATTCACTATCGTGTTAAGCCAACGAAATAATACAATCGCGTCCTCATTGGATAACTGTAGCATTTCTGCTGAAACGTCTACTTCCTGGCATAGTTTTTCTGTTGAACCACATGGTCCCACAACGAGAAGTGCTCCAATTACTCTGACTATAAGATTGAGAGCATGTAAATAGGATTGTAGATACACTGAGGGATTGACAATAGCTATGGCCACCATTAATTCGGGATATGCGCGTAAACGATGGGCATCCAAACCCAAATCGGTTAAGCGATCCAGCATAGACCATAATAGACACGTGCTTACAATCTGGGCCATTGTGGACAATACGCTAGCATGACGGCAACATATAATCAGATTCAGCATACTTCCCGAATGGTTGAGATCCAACAGACATAGAATTTCTCCGCATAACTCATGAATCTAATACAGGGGAAGTAATAGGTTATGTCAAATAAACTTAACCTATAATTTTCAGATTTCTCACATGTGTTCCTTCAGTACATGCCATATAGTCGAAACAACGTTGTAGAAATATTGTACGCTGCACTTCGGTATCACTTAAATCATTATGATAAAGCATATACACCATTATGCCAGCTACTTGTATTGATGCCAGAGATTCTGCACCAAATTCTATATCCTCTTGAATCATCATTTGATCGAATCCATTTATGAGCTACAAGTAGAATACCAAATAGAATCGAAAAGCGTTAAAAAAATCACATACATACCTCAAGTATATTGTCAGTTTCGTATATAAATTGACATTTATCGGATATAAACGAGTGTCCAATTATGAGACGCAGTTGCTCAATGTCAAAACCTTGAGGTCGTATGGCATGATATCTACAACAAAAACCAAACGCAGTTGATGACAGACGTAGGATTTAAAAAAAACTTCTCAACCAGATTGTTCAGATTGAGCCAATATCTCATTTTAGTTTCATTTGTCTGTCAATGTTTGGAAATTCTACGTTTAAGTCTCTTATAGCATTAGATTGTGATAAAATTAGATTAGTCCGATTTATTAATAGATTTTGGATAACAGATCCTACTCCTAGCTGATGATTTCATTCAATTACTGTAGAAAAATTAATAATAACTTGTTAAGTAACACTAACACTATTATAATTCATATGTAAATTGAAATGTGCAACAATTTTAATGAGCTCCAAAACATTTTGACATGTTTTCAACTTCACTTAGCATATGCCTGCTGTGTAAGATGGAAAAGATTTCTTGGAATGAGATGGATGGAACGACCGTGTCTTTATCCGCATGCGGATGTTACTGATGAAAAGAGCATAGGGATACAGAGAGAGACAGAGAGAGAGATAGAGACCGAGTCATGTGTAAATGGCCTAAGGATGGTTCCAAATCTATACATACACAAGTATTTATGTATGTTGTTGTCCATATATGTATAAATATCTACATATACATATATACGTATGTATGTGTCCTTGCGCTGCTTTTGACAAATGCAAATACACGCGCGACGAGTGCATTTTAGCATAAAAGTTAACTCATACCCACAGCCACCCAGCTTGGAAGTTTCTTCTTTTCTTCTACACTTGGAAATATCTGCTCATTATGCATTCATATTTTGCAATTACTTTAACAAATCTACAAACACACATACATATACATGCACCAAAAGGAAATAGCAAGAATGAGTGAGACAGCAGTTACAGTAGTATAGAGGCGGGGGCAGTAAGGGAAAAGGAGATAGAACAGGCAAAAGACTGCTGAGATTGTGACTGTTAACGAGCAACAGCAGCGGGCGAACTGTTAAGTTGCTGCCGTGACAAGTGCGTTGTTTATATGTATGTATGTTTGGCCTTTTCTTTCTTTCTTACCCTGTATCCATTGAGTAAAAGGATTTTAAGTTGCCAAAAAACAAGCAAACCCTTAAAGTTCTGAATTCTTGATCGGTTTCAATAATTAAGTTCACGGCTTGATTGACCTTACCCTAAATAAAACGTATAATACTTTAACTACTTAATTAAAAATGATTCTAGTCTTAGAAGGATCTAGAATGTTCGAACAATTCTTAGTTATATAGGAGATATATGCATATATCGATCATTTTATATATATTAACATTACAAATATTCGTTACAGGATAGCTTAAAGTCGGAGCCCACAGCTAATATGTTTAATTTATGTTTGTTTTTTTATTTATTTTTGGGGCGTTTGCCCCATTTGCAATCAACTCCCCGCTCTCTGCCCGTTTTTCGTCCTGCCAAGAGACGCTTATTCAAAAATTTCCATATTCAGAATTTTAATTATGCAGCCGCATGAAAAGATTAACAACTGTGGCCCAAGATGTGGGGACTTCTTAAAGAGAGAGAGAGAGAGAATGATAGTGACTGATACGGCCTAAGACTGTGCATTTTGTATTTTAATTATGCATATTTTACAAAATGGCACGCCCCCTACAACAAGGCCGACAACCAAATACACACTCAAATAGAAAAGGACAGAAATAGCGAGAGAGAGAGAGAGAGAGAGAAAACCAACCTAAGGCTAAGGAACTAACCTCACACAAGGAAAATACAAAGCAATATGGCATCCTAGTAGTAACGGGAACATGTAAAAATGAGACGGAAATGAAGATTCACACATGCATACCCACACACATTCATATAAATCCTCTGTGCATTTGTTATGCACTTGTCTAAATTAAAAAAAAATGAAGCAAGCAAGTCGTCCCTGCCGACATTGAGTATACCCTGTACCAAGTAGAGCTACTTCATAAAGTCAAAAACAATCAAAATCGCCATCAATTTACAAAAAAAAATTCTCGCAGCAATCTGCTTATACAATAGACGGATGTTGACACCAAATTATAGTCTCTGAGATCTAGGTGTTCATACGGACAGGCGGACGGACAGACGGACATGTCTCAATCGACTCGGCTATTGATACTGATCAAGAATATATATACTGTATGGGGTCGGAAAATTCTGCCTGTTACATACATTTTAGCGACTTTAATATACCCTTTTACCCTATGGTTACAGGGTATAAAAAAAAAAAATGGGGAAAATAGTGCAAATTTATGAATATAATTTTCTCTGTAAAATTGTTTGAGATTCTATTAAAAATTCTTTATTGCTTGCTAGTGTATATGTAAAAAATTTCCTATCGAAAACGCTTAATAAGATTAGTTTTCCAACTGTTTAACTAAACTTTATAGACGGATTTGAGTTTATCTACCTTTGATTTCAATTTAAGAGTATAGATTTCTATAATATCTTTACAAAGCATGTAACAATTATGCAAATCAGCTTAGTTGATAAAGATATAGATCTACTGATTCCCAGCTAACAAGTGCATCCAGGTCTTTACACCCACCCCTCATTATTCCTCACTAAAGCGTTAAATTAGCCAAGGGGTTGGCCGTGTAAAAGTGTCAAAAAAAAAAAAAAATAAAAAGGGCTGAGAGTGAATTTTGTAACATATCGAAGATTCGATACCCTTGCAAATTAATTTTAATGTCCCTAAAGTTTAAGTTAATATTATAGAAATCTCGATATTTTATGTAAATATATAGCTTTCGGTGTGCTTTTTGGCAAGGGTATCAAATGGCAGGAAGGAAAAATAAAATGCAAACCAACAACAAGAAAAGCAACAATATATAGTGCTTAATAACAATAATAACAATCATAATGAGACTGAATGAAGTTCTCAAGTGGGGGGGAGAAGGGATGTCGTGGGATGGGAAAACTACCCTTTTATTTGACATTAAACCAACCCCATTGACTGACGGTTGATGCTGATGAGAGGCTTGTTGCCACCAATCTGTACATTTTACGCCTAATTTAAGACAAATTGTTGACAACATAGAATGTTTTCCCTTTTACCACCGACTCCCTTACTCCACAAAACAAAAAATCCCTCCCGCCCCCCTATTCTTTATATTTTGGCTTTAGGCATTTTGACAAAAGCCAACAGATTTTCATATCATTATATGTTGATTTGTTTGAGTTTGGGATTGGCTGCGGCTGCTGTAGGCGTTTTTTGTTTCTTAATGAAGTTGTTGTACTCATATATATATATATACATACATACATACGTATATATATATATATACATATATACTTAATCTTTGTAAATTGAAGTATTGTTGTTTACAATTGATATGCGATACCAAAGTTTATTATTGCAGCAATTACTACTAGTTTGTAGATAAAATATCTTATTTATAATAGTTGGAGGAAAAATGGAAAATGCAATAGAATATCTGTTTCCCATTCTAAAGAAAATTAAATCGATTTCACTTTAATATCTACTATTTAAGTGGTCTAAAGTGAATTCCTTTTTTTTCAGGAAATTAAGTGGCATATACAGATGGATAGGGTATACAAATTGCATAAAGAAAGTTTAACTGAAGATCTTTTCCAAATTAGAGTATTTTTCAATGCGTCTTTGATTGTATGTATAATTATTCAAGTTAAATTTTGTTCAAATTTTTGAAATCAAGTAAGCATTGCTTTTTGATTTTTTTCAACATAAAGTCAGTAAGAAATGTTTGTACATTCATTCGTTGAAAAAGTTTCAGTTCGTTTCGTTGTTGTTGTTATTATATTATTTTATACAATATCTCTTCTATTTTTTAGAATCGGAACATTCGCTCAAACTTGGATTAAAGCAGATTACTTTCGCATTTACAGGCAAATTGCTAATTTCTTGGGTAAGTTTTCAGATTAATGCAATTAATAATATATATATAGTAATATGTATAATAATAATAAATTATAATAATAATAGAAAAACAAGCAATATGAATCTTCAAATGGCATCGTCATTATCATCAAATGGCTGCACTGTGGAGCACTTACGTTTGATGGTTCAGCGCACTTCACTAACGGATAAATGTGCCTTCATTTTTCAATCTTCTAACATTTATGATGTAAGTCAGATGGATTGAAATTAAATTTTTAAAAGTAATTAGCTATTTTTGTCTTTTCCTGCATTTAAGATATCGCGAGGCTTTCGTCAATTGATTGACACTATGACTGTATGGGAAATTGATGAATTTCCACCAATTTTCACCTGTATCTGTGTGCTATATTTGGTTAATTTTCCAACTGATCCTATGCGCCATTTGCGTGGCAAGTTACTCACTCACATTTTGCATTCATCCTTTATTGATTGTTTGGATCCGATAAAGGCATGTTGAACAAAATATTCTATTTAGGATTAGTATATAATTGTTTGGTTATTCTCAATACTTTATTAGGTGAACGAATTGGTGGATTATTTGCTTGAGAATCTTGGCAAGGAGAATATCAATTCTCATTCCAATCTATTGCATTTGTCACTGGGCTTGAGCAGCTGTTCAGGGCGTGGGCGTCCTTTGGCCGTTTGCATACTTTGGGCAGTAATCGGATGTAGCCTTACATTGGACATAACTATGCATCGCTATCGTGAGCTTAGCGAACTGGCTGTGGCCGTTAAAAATAAACAAAATTTCGTTTTGATCGAGAAGACAACCGATGAATTGCAGCAATTTGTCCTGCTTTTATATGCCATGAATAAATTGATCGTATTGTTGCTATTTACCGATAACAAGGAGCTCCATGCTGCTGGTTATCCTAAACATTTCTTCCAAATGGATCGCACCGATGTGCAATCTATACGCAGTTGGTTTATGATGTTGGTGGATCAATACAAGACAAATCGCGATCATCCCAATATACCATACGGTGTAGGCATCAAGGTTGGTATTCAATATTATGTTAACACATCAATTATCAATTGAGTTAAAACATTTTTCTATACTACAGATTATGCAAAGTTTGGAATCATCAATTCATCTATTTGAAAATATTCAAGGCACTGAAGAGCCAACTAAAGATCAGCAGAATTTGGATCAACTTAAACTCAACCAGGATACCTATTCGGATCTTAGCGATGAGGACATTCAGGAAAAATAGATTATACATATGAATTAAATATGATATCTACAGAACTCACTGTTCAAAACTATCGCCCATTTCACTTGATACTCTCCGATTGAATTCGATGTTTCCAGACTTGACTTCACTTGAGAACTGTTTAGACATTACTTTTTTTTTTCTCTCTCTTTACATCGAACAAGTCGAATGGTATTTGTTTCCAGGTTCCAAGCAAATGTTTATAAATGTTCGACAGTCTAAAGGTGAAGTCATTGATATTGAATTTGTTTTTCTTTTTTTTTTTTTATAAGGTAGTATTCTACTATTAAATACGTGCCTCATGAAATGTATGTACACAATAATTAAACTGGACAATAAATCCATTGCCTTGGGCAAAAATTAATATCTGTTCACTTCTATTTTTGAATATCTTTTGACATTTTGAATTCTTGAAATATTATAGAATAGAAACTATTAAAGTTCTATATAATCCGGTATAAAACAAATGGTGGGGGGGAGGAAAGCAAAGTATAGAAATTTTTTTATATCATTTTTCTTCTCTTTTTTCGTTTGTTATGTAGATAAAATCTCAGTAAAATACCTACTGTAATATGTTGCCACTCAACATGGGAGTACAAGTGTTGCACGGCCCGCGGCACAAACACAATTTGCAACATTTTTCCAAACGGATAATGACAAACATTTTAATCACAAAATGAAACCGAAAGCCAGCCACAGCTAAACCAACCACCAAATTGTGGAACTCAGCATGAGTAACCGCAACAAGGATGAAACAGAACAACAGGACAACTGCCACAACAATTTTCACACAATATGGCAAAAATCTACCATTTCCATAGGACACAACCATTTGTGACTTTAGCCATTCTTATTTGTGGAATCATGATGATGACGAATGCCTATAATGGCTCAGCCGGAAGTCAAGTGTTGTTGGTAACGTCGATTTAAAGTCAGAGACAGTAGCCTGCAGGCCATCATGATATAATCATCAGCATCATCGTAAGGATGATGTTGTTTTTTTTTTTTCATTAAGCTAAAGTAGAAAAAAATTATACAAATTTACATAAAATTGACAAAGAAATCTTTCCCGATTGCCAGATTTTATATAAACATTAAGTTTTCTTAAATATATTACGTAGTCAGTTTCGAAATAACCTGAAAATTTAAGGCCTGCAAAATGTTATTTATTTATATGCGGTTAAATTTCAAGGTGAATGGATTCTTTTTTTATTCTATTTATTTCTTAGACTACAAATGTTATTAATATTATTGATCGGATTGGTTTGGGATTATAATTATCTGTCTGGATCTATCCAAAATTCAACAATTAATCATTAGATAATTTCTAATATTTGAAGATTTTATTCAGTATGTATTTTATAAAAATTATCATTCCACATAATTCTTATTTATAAAAAAACTGTCGCTAATAAGAAGATTAATTTCTTACTTTCTATTTTACATTAACTATTCCGATAGTGACTATATCTTATAGTCGTCTGATCCGATCAGTTTTTAATCTTGACATGTGCACACATCTAAAAAGCTTACCTACCAAGTTTCATTCACATAGCTTAAATATTAATGTCTAAAAGCTGCAAAGAAACAAACAGACAGACGGACAGACGGACATGACTAGATCGATTCGTCAAGAATGTGTATGTGTTGAAAAAACTCATTTTTTTACCTCACTAACAGCTGATTTTACTATAATCTCTGAAAGGGTATAGAAATGTTTAAATATCCTTTTAATGGGTAAAACATATTGATACGTACATATGTATGTATATAGCCTATATTGGAGAGGGGGGTTTGAGGTTATCGAGATTCGAATTCACTTTTATATTGCATATGTGTAGATATGTAAGTAAATAATCAAGTTTTCAATACTGCAATCCTGTATTTATAATTTGATTTCTAGTTTAATGGGATCTTTTGAAATTCTTGTGCTTGAAATATGGCAATTGGTAAAGAAAGAAGGCCATCTGATCCATTTACTAACTCATTTAATAAATACAAATCAAAGTGGAAGAATGAAAGCCGTCAAACGAACGCTCAAAAAGTTTTTCTATATATAGTTTTAGCCTTTGTTGGCTCAAAGGATATTCAACCAAAACAAAAATATGAATAAAATTGCAAATGTAAAAGGTAAAATGTACCAATTAAAAATCCAATTGAAATTTCAATGGATAGGCAAATGAACCGCATGAAATAAGGATGTTGCCATTCGTGCGAAAGAGAGGGAGAGAGAGAGAGAGAGAGAGAGAGAGAAGGATGACGTAGTTATGTAGTGGAAAGGCGGTTGCATTTTATTCATTTAATTACATTCACATTTCATAGACAATTTCATGGCAACGTTAACATGTCGGGGACGCGGAGGGATTTTTCTTGGCTTTTACCAATTTTCTCTCTTTGGATTTTTTCAACTGTATTTTTTTTTTCTCTCTTTCCGTTGCGTCAAGTGTCTTTTTTTTAATTAGCGTTCTGTTCTCTCTCTAACATTGCGGAGGCCACTCGAACTAAGGCAACGGTAACTGCAAGTTCTTGCTCCAACTCAACCACTCTGTCTCTCCCAAACCACACTCATATCTAGATGGACGGGGGATGGTGGAGAGTTGGGGAGAAAGAGATGTTTGCTCGTTAACTCACTCACTGACAGATTCAATTTGTTGCTAAACATTTCTCGTCCTTTTTGTGCTGTCTCGTTGTGGTTGTTACCGCCCCCCCTGCATTGCCATCCATTTGCCTCACATCTACAAACATATGTATATAGTACATACATATGTATGTATCTAACTGTGCATGAAAATGTAACTGTAACTGTATACTATTGCCATTCCTTTCACACGCATATATTTTGCGCTTCTGTGGCCCGTTATAATTGCGCATAGCGAGTTGTTGGTTGTTTTCCGGTTGGCTGCTTTGACGTCTGCTCTTCCGAAATCTCCTTCCAAACAAATTTCCCATCCACTTGTCTACTCTTCCTGCCTTTATATGTATGTATTGAATAAAAATACATATACAGAGGCATACATACATACATTGTATGTACATACATATGTATGTATGTATGTATGTATATTCTGGGTTATTTGCTATATAGCGACAAATTGATAACGTTTTGTATGATTCGCTTAAGTTGATTTTCAAGCATGGACTTCAAATGTCATAGCTTTTATACACAGCTGCAAATTGTTTTATCCTTTTTTTTTTCTCTTTTATCACAAATCCTTTTCATTTATCTATCAAATTGTTAGCAAAACTTTTCACTAATTACAATAAAATGGGTGTTTAGATCTCATTAATAGTATTAACTTAATTGCACGTTTCCGTTCCATATGAAATATTGGTATTGAAACACTTTTATTTAATTTATTTAAGATGAAAACTAGACGAAACAGAACCACGTGGAGGTACCTAAATGCAGCTTTATCCTATTAAATACATATATCGAAGATTAAAATCAGTTTTCCTAGAAATTGCCTAAACTTATTTCCGATTTTAGATTTATCTATATAAAATACAATACCAATACTAGCTGAGACTAGTCGAATAATATTATTTGAAAGTATCTAAAATAAAATTAAATAGTGTTTTCTCCAGGAATATTGGCATTTTAATCAATTGTATTAAATGTTTACTATAGTTTGTTAGTATATAACAAAACAGAAGTAATAACTTTTAATTCTAGAGATCAACTTTATATAATTTTATTTAGCACTAACAGATAATTTTATCAAATTTCACGTTCATCTCCTCCATTTCGATGATTATCATGCGATGTTCTAATCGATTCTTCGAGAATTAAGAAATGTGTAAAATTTACAGTAAAATTTAGGTAAACTTCCATTTAAAATTTTCATTTGCAATTTTATTAAGATCATAGATCCATAACATTAAACCCAGAAATATCCCTTAAAATAGGCAACACATTTTGTTTATATTTTCTCGGGGGGAAAAAAACATCTTTGTTATTATTGTTTGTATGTTACAGTTCAATTAGACTAGGCTTAGTTTATGATTATACAGATACATGTGTATATGTGTAAGTAAATATATATATATATATAAAGGTGTGTGAATATATATATATATATATATTTTATGTAGTTTAGTTATATCGGGTACGATTTGTGATAAATGTAGCTCACTTTGTATTGCACACAAAACGGAAAAAAAAAAATATTTTATAGCTGTATTTACAGGGATTATGAATCAGGTAAGGGATACGGAAAATGAACGATACGTTCCCCCTACATGGGACATCCATGTACATAGCCCACATTCCGGAATATTGCTGCCGCTGCGGCAGACGTTAAAAAGTTGCAAGGATTAGTGGCAGCCGCAGCAGCAGCGGCCGCTGCACTAAACGAATTTGATAGACCAGTGGGACAACAACCGAGTCCCCCACCAGCACCGCTCTCCTGCACAACGAAATCCTTCTCAAGTGTGGCCTGATGACGCAGCTGCTCCAAACGCAACTGATTCTGACGCTTCCACTTGGTGCTAAAAGAGGATTAATAATGATTTAATGCCTGAATTGGTATAAATTGGATTTTTAATTACCGTCGATTTTGATACCAAGTTTTCACTTGGGTTTCAGATAGATTCAACGTTTCAGCCACATCGCTGCGATCGGCCACACTTAAATACTTTTGGCAACGAAATTTACGCTCCAAGTACGCCAACTGGGCATGGGTGAAAGCAGTGCGCCTTCGGCGTGGTTTTCGTCCACTTTTGCTTAGCTGAAGCTTATGTTCAGCATAGCTAGCAGTTCCAGAGCCACCACTAGCACTGCCGCCAGCATCATTCCCATTATTGTTGGCAGCGGCAGCTAGCAAACCAGCGGCCACTCCTGCGGCTGCAGCAGCTGCACTTAAGCCCGGCCCGGGTCCTGGAGTGGCTGTGCCACATGACTCCACACTGGACTCATCGTAGTGATGATGATGGTGAGACAACAGCATATCCTGCTGGCAGCCATTTGCCGTTGAATCCGGAGTGGAACGATCCTCTATATCAATATCCGATTCATCGTTCGATAGCTCGATTTCAGCTGAATATAAGAAATATAAGATTTTCATTAGTACAAATTAATCAGAAATATTTGCGAATAAATTTAAAAAAGACTTTTTAACTATTAATAGAATGATCGATCATGGTACTCGTGCCCTTCTTTCATCGACGCAGCGTGGCGTTAATGCGTTTTTTTTTTTTTTAGAATATTTTTATTATTTTTTTTTATTATTTTTAAGTGCTCATGTGGCATAAGGATGATGCGCGTGCAGCCACTTTTCAATAGAAATTCATTATCCTGCGGTGAGCGAAGATAACGCAACACATTGCAAGAATCATTTCTAGTCCGAATTTGAATCCTGGTACAAATTCAATTCAAGTGGGCGTTGGTCCATTAAAAAGACATTTCCCACATTGCCCACAATCAACTTGTTATTTATATCCGTCGCATATATCCTGGATAACTGTAGAACACTGCGGGGTTACCTGATTACATTCACGTGTCCTTATACTCGTCGTCATCTTATCTCTCTCTACCTCTCTCTCTCTCTCTTTCTCTCTCTCACTCAATTGTTTCCTATTGGAATTTGATGGATTTCCCTTTTGATTTTTTTTTTTTTTTTTAACAAAACCATCCACCATAAGCTCATCTTCACGACACACATGCATGCATTCGCTTTCGCTACAGGCGCTCACGTGTGTTCGCCCAGCAAGGATTCCGAATTCCTTTTTTTTTATTGCGGCGGAAATTATTTTTATATTTTTCGTATTTTAACCCCAAATGGGTTTCCTTCTATTTATAAAAAAAGAGTATGGTGATTCAACTATATGTTCATATATACATACATACATATATATAAACGCGCGTGTTTGTGTGGGGGAGCGGGTTGCGTCTCGAGTGATTTCTTTCTTTTGCTGAAAAGTCACGTCGTATCAATTTGCGGCACAATTGCCATTTAATAGGCACTTGAACTGTGAGATATATATGTACATATGTATGAATAAAACGACATGTGCGAGCAATTTAAGTTCGATTATAGAAGATTTCCTTAAGACTAATAGAAGAAACTTGTCCTTATGACAGAGATTTGGTAATCCTTAAGAAAAGCTTCCAATTAGAGCAAGGAAATATAAGAAAATCAATTTTCATAGATAAAACTATGTGACATTTTTCCTCATTATGTATCCTTACTTACTTTAAACACAATGTTTTTGGAAAATAGAAACACTTTCCAGTACTCCTAGTGCTATATTGGGAGTGACCAGCCATTTATGTCCGTTGAAAAATAGCTTTTAGCCTTTAAAAACTTGACAACTTGAAATCAATAATTTTTTTATTAGCCCATTCTATCCCTCCTTCAATGCTTAAACTAATTGAGAATTACAAACAAATTAAGCAAAAAAACATGTCCCAACCTTAGTGTGCATTCTTGACATATTTGTGGTAACTTTTACTCACTTTAAAAAAGATACATTTTACTTCACCTACACACAGCATACATTTGGGGGACAAAAAAAAAAAGTTTCACTTTTGTGGTTTCACTTTAACTGCTAACAATTAGCCCCTAAATAGTTGTAATTGTTGAGTTAAACTTTATTTAATGTAATGCATAATTAGAAGGAATAACACATATCCACAGAGAGTCTTAGAATACCTGAGGCAGACATACATATACAATGACAGTCAGAGTCCTTCTTTTTGCCTGCTCTGCTACTAAACAATCAAAGTGTTTGTACGTGACAAATTGTTAGAGCGTAAGTTACGTGGTAAACCCAAACACAGAAGCAACAAGAACAATATCAAGACAATTAAATTATTGCCCCAGGCTTTATGTCCCTTGTTTGCTAATCCGCCCTTTCTCACTCTCTCTCTCTCTCTCTTTATGCCATTGGCACTACCACTCACTGCCATTACTCTTTCCCGTTCATGAGCTCCTGATTCAAATGTTTTATTCTTTTTCCTGTTAAAAGTTTTCGCTGTCATAATTGAACGCGGCGTGGGACTTAAATGCCAACGGGGCAATGTGACAATTTGTTATACAACTTTATTCCACTCCCATCTAAACTTCTAACCTCCACCCTCCCTCTCTCCTTTATTAACATCAACATCAAAGTTGAATTGAAATGCTAACCCACAATAAAGGTTAATTGGCCAAGCAAATAAATCAAAATATCAAAATAAACAGGAAAAGGCGGCTTAAGAAGAATGGAAGTGGCAAGGTGGAAGGGCACCCTTCATCAAGAGATCTCCGATTTTGATCATTAAAAATTGTTATTAAAGAAATTATTTTTAAAAGACACTTTACAATTTAGTCGGAATATTCTTATTAAGAATCTTAGGAGGATGCTTCCGGAATAGAACTTTGCTGTTCGCTGTTGCGTTCACTGTTTCCTGAATCAATAATGCTTCCTTAAGTGTACAAGTGGAATACTTATTGTAAATCACTTTACAATGGAAATCAAAAAAAAAAAAAAAAAACTGCATTTCGTAAATGACTCTTTATCCTTTAGGTTCCTAATCAGAATAATACTTCTGAAATGATAGGATCCATACATTGGGCTATGGTTTTCGATACGTTACATTAAGGATGTGTCTTTACTTAGAAGATGAACTTAATTGCGGTTGGTAAAAAAAAAAAAATGAAAGAAAACCGTTTATAAATTTTTACTCACCCGATTCCGTTTGACGTCGGTTGATTAAATCACCCAAAAGATCGCGTATTAGAAATGACTTTGAACTTTGCATTTTTCAATTTCTTTTCGAAGTTTCCGTTTCTTGTACTTTCTTTATAATATATTTATTTCGAATGAATCAATTTGTTAGCATTTTCACTTGCTTTGACACAATAACAAAAACGTATGCGATTCATATACTACATAATGTTATAGATTTTACAGTAAAAACATTTTGATGTTAATATCTAGGTAATTGGACTGGATAGATTTAAATTGACTAAAACGGGCAGAATCCGAGGCAAACAGCAGCTGAACCGTTAAGCGCTGTGTCAAATGAACAACTGAAAATGTGAAATGATGAACGTTTATTAATCCTTTTAGCATAGATGCCAGGATTCTCTCACACTCACACAAACGCACACAGCCATCGAAAAGCAGCAACTATGAGGAACGGAGGCAGAAAAGAAAAATATAAAAAAAAAAGAAGTGAATTACGCGGATTTGTTGCTGTAAACGGGACAGTTTAACGCTCACAGCCGGCAGTCGACAGACAGAGGCAGAGGGCGGTTGTGTCGAGGTTTACTGTTAACATGCCATTTAACCGTTATTTAATCAGTTATGTTAACCATCTCGCTCGCACACAGGACTTCCGCTCTCAACGTTAGCCATTTTGTTTTTCACATCTCACGCATGCCATCTCATTCTGTTTGTAGATGGTCTGCTCGCACGCTTTGCCGTTATCTCCACCCACGCAGGGTTGCCGCCATACTATTGGCCAGCATTAACAGCAACCCCTAAATATTCTCTATACCGTTACCCCGAATGCATTCACTAGAATATTCAGAGCCATTGCAGCGCCAAGGTGGCCATCGCATTAATGTGTGGCGCGTCGACAAGTTCAGAGTGCAAGTGTCAGAGCGTACAATTCGGCCAGATCTCAAAAAAAAAAATAATAATAATAAGAATTATGCAAAAAGCCGTCGGAGAGGAGTTCTGACAATTAGTTTGGATAGTTTTTTGTTTGTTTTATGTGACGTGGTTATTGGGTAGAATAATCATCTTTCTTTGTGTGTAAATTGGAAAGGTTTTTATTTTTTATTGAATCAAGTTTATACTTCATTCAATATATACAGAAAGTAAAATTAAAATTATCAACAATTAAAGATCCACTAAATTATTGCATAAATTAATAATATATTATTAAATATAAGGCAAGTGTAAGAAAAGACAAACATTTTTATATAAAAGGTTTCTATTTCCATCGAAAATAAAAAATAAATTTAGTAGTCCTCTTTATTGCATCCTCTTGCTTTTTCTCTCGCCGTCGCTTAAAAGCTAAGAGCTAATCTCGATAATAACAATATATACAAAAAAAATCTTTAAAAGAAAGAAACATTCTGCTCTCATATTTACTCGAATCTAATTCTTTTTGTTGATTTGTATATATTAAAAAATGTTTACACAATTATAATTTTTTCACTTAAATAAATAAAAATCCGTTGACTGGATTCTCAATTTACAAGTGCCACACACTTTAGACCATAAACTGGAATTGGAACGACATAAGTTCAATTGAAATTGAATGTTTTATCGAATTTTCATTAAGTTCTTAAGAATTTTTATAGTAGAAAATAATTTATTCGAAATCATAAATTTTTGTTTGACATGAGCCTCAACTAACAATTTTGGCATTTAGTTTCATTCAGTGCAATTCTGAACTATGTAAGTCTGTTTACTATATACAAATATATTTTAGCATATACTATCAAGGATTGATGACATTTCATCGTTCCTGGTAGTTTTCCTTCATTTATCCATTGGTTTTAGCTTCCAACTGATCTAAAGCTGATATGGCAGCACCCAGCAAATGGATGGAGCCGGTGATAAGTATATCTAATGTGTTATCATTGCCATATTGTTCCCGTATGTCAACAAACGTATCCCACAGGCTATTGTATACCAGGGGAGTGTTTGATTGAATATTTGTTTCGCTAACACTCTCCCAAACCTTCGCAATGGCATGGGCACGCTGCATTTGATATTCGGCACTGAAGCGGAGCATCACCTGGCTGGGGATGTTAGCATTACTAGTAGCCAGATTTGGAACAAAGCAGGCCTTATCAAAGTGGCATGCGCGTTGTAATATTTGTATCATCTGAAGGGTATCCGACTCGCCAGTCCTATTGAATATCAAAATCTTTGGATTCGAACTTGCAAAAAAAAAAGGGAAAAGAACAAATAAGTAAGGATCGGTTGTGGTTAATATGGATCCCTAATTGGAAAATTAAACCAATTCTCGGCATCTTACCTGTGACTTGTGCTCTTCCGGAACCAATCTGTACAAATCCTCATACTCTCCGGCGTGTGTGCTCCATCGAAATGTAAACGCATGTTGCGAAATTCGACCAACTGGCATCGTCCAGGCCAATGGGTATTCCTTAGGCCCATTATTACTTCCGGGCACATATTCGTATCATTTGGCTTGTGTGGACGATGCAAAGATCCTTGGGTCTGATCTAACCAATCATATGCCAACTGTATGGCCAGGGATCCATTGAGACGTACCACATTATGAAATGTACCCATATAATTGTCTTGAAGATTATAATGAAAATATTCTTCCGTACGTGGAACCTCATAAACTGTGGAATGATTGTCGGCAGCACGTGCACGTATCACTTGCAGGCATTCCGGTTGCGTTACATGAGTAAATACATGCGAATCCGGCTTTATAATACCTGCCTTTTGCCAAGCGATATGCTGCAATGTAGTTCCAAGCAATTCTGTATGCTCCAGACCCAATGAGGTAATCCCAACAGTGCGTACATTGCGTACAATATTAGTGGTATCCTGTTCACCGCCAATGCCAACCTCCAGTATTGCAACATCGACATTTTCCTCGACAAAGGCATGAAAACACAATATTGTTAGAAATTTGAAATATGCCGGCATATCAAATTCATTTTCACGCTGCTCTATCAACCGATTATAAACCTTCCAAAATAGATTTGTGAATTTCTCCTTGTCGATTGGTTGACCATCGATACGAATACGTTCATTGGTGTACATAATATGTGGTGAGCTAAAGAAACCTGTGCGGGCACCATGATGCCGCAATATAGATTCGGTTAAAGCGCATGTGGAGCCCTATTCAAGTGGCAAAATAAAATTTGGATTAGTTCATTTACAGAAAAAAGTGGCGTGCATTCCAGTATAAACAACCAAAACGCAATCTATCAATAAAAAAAACAAAAATTAAACAGTTCATTAGCTAAAATAATCTTATCAGCTATGCATAGAGGCGAAGCGGCAAATCGAAAAACGAAAAACAAATTAGAAAAGTCAGGGACGGAACTTTCAATTAAAATATTATTTCCACTCTCAACAGTTAAAAATCGACGTTCTCAATGGACCAAAATTGAATCTTATTCAATATAAATATTATGATTCACGACTCACTTAAATTTATGTATTTTAATATTCCTAAAGATCAAAAATTCATTTTATCGACTAAAAAACATTAATATTTTAATTGATCAATTAATCAAATTTCTTTTTTAGTTTTTTAAATGATAGCCAGAAATATTTCATGTAGATAAAAACTGCTATCATAACCGTTATTGTAAGATTTACTTAATCATAGTTAATCTAATTATCTAAACTATTATCTTTGCCTACACGCTGTACCGTAATTAAGTATTTTATGAGACGCCCCTGTAAACAATAAGAGAACCGTTAATTTGAGTGGCCTTTAGGTGTTGGTTTTGTTTAAACCAGTTCAGGGGAAAAAACACAAAAGCAAAAGCACGAAATTAAATAAACAATATACATACATACATATCTATGTACATACATATGTACATATTTATATAGAGTTACCATGCACACGCACTACAAGTATAAAAATCCCACCTTGCCCTTGGTGCCAGCCACGTGTATGAAGGACAACTTCTCCACAGCTGTCAACGGTAAGCCGCTACGCTCCAGATACTTAACGGTATCGACTTTGGTATTAATTCGAGAATTTTCAATAGAATTCCGTATTGTAACGTCGTTTGATTGCAGAGAGTTTAATGTCTGGATAGCTGCCTGAAGCAACAGAAATATATATGTATAACATATGTAACGATTATTTCCATATGAATGTACATACATATGTAATCCATATGTATGTACAGACATACATACATAATTGTTCAATACCTCAAAATTTTTATCATCTTTATAGCTTGCATGTTGATTGGATTTCTTTTTCAAATAGGTACTTCTACGTCCTTTTGGATAGAATAGAAGATCTTCAACTGTGCGTGACGGTGTAAGCAATTGCTTCTCTTCATGTTTCGTTCGCATTGTGGAAAAAAGGGATAGATTATGATTTGCGTCGGTTTCCGGTGCAATCCTCGAGCAACTCCTCGATTCAGAATCGCTGATAGTCTGGGCACTAATACCGTTGCTGCCGTTGCTGATCATCGCAGTAAATAAACTGGGCTTCTGTTTCTGTCGTACTAAACGCCATAGCAAACGAGTAACCGGCTTTATACTGGGATTCGGCATTCTCGACTATCGATATAGGTGGATGTGGGTGAGCGTGAAATATTTCAATATCTGCAAATCATAATTTGAAATGTATGCCAGTTGTCAGGTACCAAGTGCGTGCCTGTGCGACTATAGAAACTATTGATTAGATTATCTCTTGACCTATAGAGCTTAATAGTTGCTTTAATATAACTCTTACGTATTCATACATAGACATATCTGATCATTTCAAACAGATAACGCGCGCTTTGACTTATCGAATTGCGACTCCGATAGTTTTTTTCCTAAATATTAAGGTGACTCGAGATTTAGGTGTTGGAAAATGCAAAACGAATAAAAAGCACAGAACTGAATACTAGTGTTGGCAAACGCCGACTTATCGGACACCGCCAGAATCTTAGCGCTAGACAGTTTGAATCTATTTGTAGTTTTTATCAGATTTATATATACTCAGATATCCCACACATAGATATCTATACACATAGTTGCACTATTAAGGCAGCTGCTAAAAGTAATTTTCAGCTTGCTGTCGGGGAATGTTTTTCTAATTCTTAATGATTTTAAACAGCTGTTCATATGCTTTGGCATGGTTATATTTACAAATCTCTCAGCGCTATATGACCTTGCAACGTTATATGTACAATGTCTTAGCGCAGATTTTGAATTTTATTGTACTATTTCTTGCGGCAAACGGCTAGATTTAGCTGTATATTGAAATATTTTCGATTAAGTTAAATTTATTTTGTTACTTGTGCAAAAACTAAACAATAAATCCTTTCCGCGCATTCTAGGACGTAGCTGCGGTATATTTCCTTTTTGTTTGGCATCAAAATCATCACCATTAATGTTGGTTTGGACACGAGTCCTTATACCGTTTTTCGTTTTTAATAACAACTAATACTGGCTGGCAACTCTGCTGCAGCAACACACACCACAAAACACACACACACACGTGGTAGAAAACACAGGAACAGTCTTATGCAAATCTTTGAAAAGCATTAATTAGACATTGTATAAAAAGTTCAAAAAATTTCGTTTTTTTGTCAAAATATTGAACCGTCACCTTCATGCCAGCTTAATGTTCACAAACTTAAGTGCGAATTAAATTAAATTTTGAGACAAACACGACGCAACAAAATTAAAAAATCGACGACGACAACGCTATTATTCGATATACAAAACATACAAATTTATAATCAAATTATATCGATAGCTAGACTTGTATTTGGAAAAAAACAGTACGAAATGAAAAACTTATGATTTCAGTTTAGCTTAGCTTAAAGCCTGAGAACGTGGGCTAACATTAATAATTTCATTCTAGCTCCAAAACAACACCGTAAATGCCATTATCAGGCAGGCGGCACCAACCCAAGGCGACTTCCGTTCCCCAATACGTGCCAATTTCCAAAATGTACCCAATAGTCTAAAATTTAAAAGGATAAGAAAATCAAATTATACCAATCTAAAACAAGTTCAATGCCATTTAAACTCACCCAGTCTTGTTGCGGTCAATAATGCTGGGAAAGAGCGAACGCAAGTAGGCACAAGTGCATATGAGCAACAATATCACCGACAACAGGCTTTGGAAGTTGAAAAGGGCACTCTATATATATTAATAAAGATAAAAAAAAAACAATAATATATCAAGAAATTTATAAAATTTTGTATTACAAACCATTCTGTTTTTAATGTCAACTCCTGAGCTGGCCAAAATTAAACAAATAAAAATAACAACATCAATCGGAAAGTTAATGACGTGTTGCCAGTATCTAAAAATGCAATAATACCAAAATGTACTAATTTTGACGACAACACCATGTCAAATGTATCGAATAAAAACATCGGAATTCAGCGCCCAACTTAAAGGAAGACGACAGTTTTTGTTTGGTATATACCTAATTTATAATTACTCAATTAATAAAATTCTCAATAAAGATTTGTCAACTTGTTGATTGTTCCCCATAACTTAAACTGTTATCTAATGTAAACACTTAACCCAATTTATTGTGCTATAATGTAAATCGTAAATCTAAATCAAGCATCCTATATCAAGGAATATACAAAGCACAGCGATTATATTAATCCAATTAATAAGAACAATCGTTATTAAAACTTTTTTTGGCTGTGGATATTTAAATATTTTTGGCGTTTTATGTTACCCGATTCTGTAACTTGGTTTCACTTACGCTCAGTAGCGCCACACAATCAGCTGTTTGAAATTTTTTTTAACATTCATTATTTTTTCAAACAACTGTCTACGGTCACACTCTTGACAATTGTTATAGGCCACACGGCTGCTGCAGAAATTGAAAATAATAAAAATCCAGTTTGTCGTGTTAATTACTATTGTCAATCAATTCCGTTACAAAGTGAAAATTCTAAAGCGCGTCGTCGTTTGGCGAAATCCAAAATCTACCGCCAAAGGCTAAAGAAAAAGTGAAACTTAAATCCGATACCCTTTTTCTTTTTTCTTCTCTCTTTACACACATCGTTTCTCGTTCGTTTCTCCTATTAGTGGTGTACTACATATATATGCATATATAAAAAAAATGAAAAAATCGGCACATATTGTTTGTTGTGCTGTATCTTTGTATGTATAGATTTACATTCTCACATCAATGTATGTATTTATGTGAGGAAGAGCGCACAATTTTCATTTCGGTTTTCCTTTTAATACATTCTTTTTTTTTTATTGTGTTGAGAATTTTTAGCCGCGCGTCTTTACGTGTGTGTGTGTGTGTGAGTGTTAATTGTATGTGTTTGTGTAAGAGAGAGAGAACGAGAACATAACAGTGGCAGCACAGCAAAAACAACAACACAATGCTGACAATAAATTGTTACACTGAAAATGCGGTAAGTGTATAAACAATTTAACAAATTCTATATTCAAGGAATAAGTTTAGCTTACAATTTAGCTTATTTTTAATGAATTTAGATTTTTTATATATACATATTTAATATCGGTGCCTTTATTTATGTAAGTATATCGTCATCATTTCTGAGTTTTTTGGGAGGGGGTGAGACTGTTAAGCCTCTTTACAGTGCTTTAACAGACCACCGAGCATAAAAAAATTAGGCTTATGTTGCTCTCCCTGGGAGAGCAATATCGGTATGAATGTTATGTGAATTGCAAAGTTGTAAAAACATATAGATACATAGAGATAATATAGTAAGTTGCAGGTATATTTTATAACAAAATCTACAATTGGCGGCATTTTGTTAACCCCTTTTTTGGTTTCTGCTTTTGCTGCTCCGTTTACTCTTTCTTCATCCTCCTTTCTTACTACTGGTGCTGTCATTGCTGATTGTTTTCGGCTCGCGTGTGTCTGTGTTTATGTGTATTTGTGTGTGTTGAGTCGATATTCTCCTCAGCAAAAGTAGCAGCAGCAGACACGACACTCTTTGAAAAAGTGTTGGCCTAAACACAGTGACAAAAACCATTAAAACGAAGCGTATTAACAAACAAATTTCTTAAAGTCCATTTAAAAAAGAGGCGGTCGAAAAAAATCCTCAAAAAATAAAAAAAGCAAAAAATTCAAAGGAAACAAAAAAAAATTATATTCCTTCTACGTCTTGGTTAGCTCTCTCTCTCAGCTGCTGCGTGTGTGTGTATATATATATATGTATGTATATATGTGAGCAAGAGCGAATAAGAGAAGAGAGCGTGCGCCTCAATAAGAAATAAAAAAGCTGAAAAGCAACAGCCAGCTACTACTAGAAAATTGGGGTGAAAGAAAAGGTGAGTTGCATTTTAATATATTCCCACTTTTTCCACTCATTCCCTCATAACACGCGCGCATACACAAACAAACACACACCCACACATATGGACACATACATACATATAAACATACATAGTTTTGTTTTTATTTTTGCTTTGGCTTTGGTATTGCTATTCGCTTGCTTCTATTATTCTTAGTTTTGTTTTGTGTTGTTGCTTCATTGCCTCTCATTCGTTCTTTAAATTTTCTCTACCATTCAACCTAACCTGTTTTTGGCATATTCTTTATTCATTAAGTAAAAAAAAAAACACTATATTTTTACGCAATTTTTTTTTGTTAACCTTTTTACACTTCTCTTCTTTGGCGTTTTATATGTGGTTAGTTGTTTCTCGCTGATTCTCTCTCCCATTCACATACACACGCAAGTCCGCCATTTGCCGTTGTTGCCTCCCGGTTGGACTTGGTATGTGTTGTGGTTAAGCCCGCCAAAGCATGTGTTTTTTCATACCATCACTGACTAAAAAGATAAGATTTTATCTCACGTGCATACTGTTATGATCTAGGATTTACAGAAAAAAAATCATTTCTAAACAACACTAGAAGAATACCTTCGGTTGCATTGTTGGAGATAAAGATACACATACACAAACATACATACATATGTACACAAAAATCAGTTTGGAAAAAGGGGAGTAATAAAAACTGTTGCAATTTTTACATCCCCCATAAACTATGTGTTTGTGGTTTCTGATTTAATAAGTCATATACATATATGATTACTGGCACTGATATTACGTTTCCAATTTCCATTGGGTTTGTCGAGTGGATTGTTGCATTTCGCTCTCCGGGGAGCTTTTTGGTTTGTCCTCATGCATTTGCTGCGCTCTTTAATTTAACAGAACCATGTTAAGCAGGTGCTAACAGTTCTGTTAAGCATATACAGTTTCTACGTATGTACGTAGATATGCTAATGTACATACATACATACATATGTATAAATAAAAAATATGCGAATAATTCATTATTTGTTTTATATTGTATGTACGTATATTTGGCTTGGCGCGTAGCTCAAACCGGTATCAAGTTCAGGTTTCGTGAACTGGAAAGTTACTATTTTTATTTGTTTATTTATATACTAAAATGATTTTGCCTTAGGTAATTTTCTTTTCTTTTCCCTCTCCATTGTAATATGAGAATTGTTCTATGTATGTACATATATTGAAATGAAATGAAAAGAGTTATCAGTTTCGGGTTCATTTTTTGTTTTTTTTTTGTTTGATTGCTGACGTCAAAGACCTTCCCGAATCCATCATCTGATGATGTAGCACAGAGTTCAGATGAGAGTGATGACAATTGTGTGTGTGTAAGTAATGCCAAATAGTGAAAGAGAATGAGAGAGATACTTTTTATTTGTTTATAAATTACTTCTTATAAAAAAAGAAGCATCGGAAAAAGTATTCGACTATTGGTCAGTCGGAAGTTTTTTTGCCTCATTTCAGGCAAGTTCTTGTTATTTGCCTACAATTGGGATATTATTTTGTATAAAATATAAAGTTATAATTTCATTTTACTGGCATTTTGAAATGTGTTTATTTTTGGTGGCTCCGGTCATTTAACAACTGAGGAAAACTTATTTCATTTATCTAAAAAGAAAGCATGAAAAATATTATTGAGTTGTTAAGCTCCCTTGCATATTAATAAAGTCACTTTAAAAATTGAAATATGGATTGTAAACTAAGGGTACTTTACCCACTCCCTTAAGTCTTTTCCCTCGACACTCTTTAAGTGAGGATCCCCCATAGGTTTTCCATTGGGTTAAGATCGGGAGAACAGCTCTAAAACATAAATTTATTTGGAGAGCAATAAAACGAAGGTTTTATCTCTCGATTGACATGGACTCTTGCGTATCTTGCTGAAAAGTATGTCGTTCATAGCCATTTGCATCCAAAAATGGTATCAGAATACTTTCCAAAGTACGGACGCAGATGGCGAGTTTCATTTGAGATGATACGACTAGTAAAAAGAGGAAACCACATACTCCCACCACCAAAATTTCTTTTGGAAAATTGGAGTGATTTCTTTTTAAAATCATGGCAATTGCTTCTGAAACCATCTGGTCCATCCAAATTCCATTTCTTTTCGTCTCAAAAAATGATTCAAGAAAGAACTTAATAATAGTCGAGTTCTCTAGCTTGTCGAGATTACTTTTGGGTCCTGTTCTCTTTATAAACCCAAAAAGTTTTAGACAATGGATTGACTACCCAAAATTTGACGAGTAATACCTCGCCCACTGGCACCACTGTCGTTTAAGCCTTAAACTTATACTTTAAGCCTTAAAGTTAAAGGCTTTAATTTGGCCCTTTTCAATATCAGTAAATGATTCACCACGAGGCAGTTCTTGAAGGAAGAGAAAGGTCGATAAGATAACTTGAAATTAACCTCGAATAACCATCAGTGTTTTCTAAATTAAAAAATTTACATATACATACATATATACATAGATCGTAACATACTGTTAATGTTGATCATTATATATTATATATCGTTATATATTTAAGTTAGAATATAGAGTATGTAAAAAACCATATACATATATTTTAAGATACTTCTCCAAGAACATTAAGCGCTCAAAAATGTTTGCTTTTAAACCATAATGTGGATCTGAAAGCGTTCGACTCGCTTAATGAAAGTTTTCTCTTTGCTGTCGAACACTTAAATATTTTTTTGTTATATCTTTTGAACATTTCATTCCATCGAATATACAAAATGTAATATAAAATGAAGCAAGTAAGTTGTGCCATGCGTATAGCCGTTGGGTATACCCTGTAATTACAAACTTCTTTAAAATTGCCGTCAATTTAAAATAAAATTAATGCTCCGTTGAATTTTTTAATGAAAGTTGGTCAACTGATACATAGCAAACTTTGATCCGAGTAGTTACTCGACAGATGTTCATACGAAAATTGGTAACTAGCTCTGGCTCTTATAATTTTTGAGATCTTGGTGTTCATACAGACCGACTAATCGACTCGGCAATTGATGCTAAACAAGATTACATATATACATACATACACTTTATAGGGTTGGAAATGTTTCATTTTGTCTGTTACATACACTTTGGCAATTTTAATATACTCCTTTACAATATTGGTACGAGGTATGCAAATTTTACGAGACGTCACTTTTCCATCCTACCTTTCTAATCGCTGTCAAATTAATATAGGGTTGCAAAAAAAAAAAATTGCTGATTGATAAAAACTTTGATCTTTTAATGTTTCTCCAGCCAAATAACAGCCGGAGGGGCTCGAGCTAAAATGCCGGGAGTGAATGATGTTCTGTTTTTATTTTTAGTCTATTTTTGTTTTATACAAAATTCGTCCAAAGTTCATTGTATGACAGAGAAAGTGATTTCTCTAATTGAATAGTCAAGATGTCAAGGGGAATACCAATTTCGAAAAAATTTACCATTGCTTGATTTGCTTGCGTTCTTTCCCGTTTGGGAAAATAGGATTCATTTCGGAAGGAAGAAAATAGGATTGGAATTTTAGGGTATCTTAAAGTCTTTGCAAAAATAATTAACAATTTGTTTTTTTGACTTGTCTCCCTCCACATTGTCAAGGCCACATTTGTTATTATTATCGGTTCTTGTCTGGACTACATATTTGTTGTTGCTATTATAATTATAATATTTTTATTTTTTAACTTTATGGTTTCTTTTGATAACGTGGAATTTATTTTTAAAACAAAACCAAATACAAAAGCTACAAATTAATTTGACCAAACAAAACAAAAGATGGCAAAGATATTGTACTTTGCTCGTTCAATAATCACAAAAGTATACGCTAAAAATGTCAAAGGAAGAAGGGGGGGTTAAAACAGCTTGCGAATTTTTATTACGTATGTGCTACAACTTCCTTAGTTGGCGATACTAAAACATGTTTTAGTCCTATTTTAGACGCATTCATTTGGCAAGTGCTTGGTTTCACTGTTTACATTTTCCATTAGCTTGTCTGTTAACACACTTCAAATTTAATCTCCTGCACAGTGGTGTGACTTCATATTGTAAACAATGAACAATAAGCTGGATAAATGTGGAAACTAAACATGATTATAACCATGTAAACATGCATAAATAACTAATATGTTGAATTATATATACATACATACACATATATAAAATTCTGAACTATATCAGTTTATTTTTATTCTGTGGTAACGACATGGATTGATTGCACCACGGACGTTCTTTTTTTCTTTGGATGTAACAATTGAAATACCCTTCATTTAATTTCACTAAGCTAAGCGAATAATTGTTAATAATTTCAAATATTTAAAAGTAAAAATTTTGACAAGAATATTGACTGAAATTGACAACAGCAAGCTGTCAAATTTCTATAGTTAGACCCAACAGTTGGACGGTCGGCTACATGAATTATAAACACCCTTTCTAAGCTTTTGCAATTACGTGTCAATGTGTGTATATACATACATACATACATACATACATATTGCCCACTATCAAAACATTGGCAAAAAGATTGCCCAAAAATAGATAAAAAATAAATAAAACGCTTTTGTTGTTGCAAGTTTTTGCCCAAAATACTTAAGCCGTTTCCAATGTTGCTAATTAAATTAGAAATTTTGCGAAAATTTTTTTGTTTTAATTGGTTTTTTTCTTTTGTCTTTCTTTTATATTCGTTCTTTATAAATTCGTCTCTTTTTTTCGTATATACTTTTGTCATGGGACTTAATTTTAAACGTGGGGCGGGGCGGACCCCCTTCTCTGTTTCTTATCGTTCATATAACGGGGTATAACTGTGATTGTCATTCGGTATGTATGTATGGATGTAGTTATGTATGTACACTCATAGGTGTACCGTTCATTATAATCCGTGCGCATAGACAGACGACAAAACCGATTACACGACAATACAACAACAACAATAATAACAACAACATTGCTATATCGCGAAGTCGAGGTTCGGTTGAGCGATCGATCGTTATTGTCGTCGGGCAGCATTCGCGTGCCGTTGTTTTGTGCTGTGCTTTTTGGTTTTGCTTTCTGGCCTGCCTTTTTGCTCATTCTTAATTTGACAAGCGACCTGTACGGAACAACAAACGACTCGACTCGGTGGCAGTGTTAGAAACCCAGAGAGAGTATTTTTGCGTGGCGGCATTTCAATTTCTTCGTATACGTTTTTGTATTCCTTCCCCACCACCCACCGTTTAAAAATCAAAGACGCCGTTCATTCGTTCTAATATATTCTGTACATACAATTTGTTTGTGCTATCACTTTGTGTGTATTGTACATAAATATTATTAAAAATTTTTTTTTTGTTTTGTTAAATTTTGTGGTGGGTGGTGAGACGATTCAGTGGCAATTCAATAAGCAACCAACAACCAGGAGGAGCAGCGGCAGCAACTACTCTGCCACTGGCGCCATGGCCCAATGCTGCGAAACGGCAACAACTGCTGCAAAGCCGCTCTTTGGCAGCTCTAGTTCAAATACCATGATGAAGACAATATCAACAACAACTCAACCTTCGCCTTTGCTGTGTATGTATAGAAAACAGAAGAGACCAACAACAAACACAGCGTTACATTAACATTTTATCATCATTATTATTATTATTATTATGAAAATACCACGTTGCATTTGGGATTGTTGTTGTTGTGATTTGGTGCTGGTAGGTTTTGCTGACAACAAGTCTGACACAGATATATGTACATAAATGCATACAAATATACATAGATGTATGTAATTTTAGTAATGTCGCGTGATTTTTATTAATTTATATATATGTACATGCATATATGGGACATCGTTGTAAACCGGCTGTGCACTTCTTTATTAATTTTATGCATATTTCCTCTATATTTTTGCCCCCAGCATTATTTCCGTACATTTCTTATAAATTTCTTTAGTGTGTTTTTTTGTTGTGCCATTTGTTTACGCGTCATCGTCATTATCATTGTCGTCTTCTTCCTTGTTTTGCTTTCAAAATAGTTGATAAGTATTTGAAAAATTTATGTTATTTTGCTTTTGCGCTATTTTCCTGTCAACCGAAAAAAAAGTATTTTTTAATTCTCTTATTGTTTTTTTTTTTTTTTTTTTTTTGTTTAATAAAAGCACCTGTTTGGCCTTGGTGCTTATGCGTTGTTCGACTCTCGCTCGTCTCCTTCTAGGAGGGAATATTATTTATAGTTTCTGCTATTTGTCTAGACTCTTCTAGTATGGATTGCACATTCTGTAGAATTATTGCAAAAAATAATTTAGTTGAATTTCTAGTTTGAAGTGAAAGTTTTGTTGAATCTTTTATGAATTTGGTTTGTTCTCTGTTGTTGTCATTATGGTATGGTATTATTGGTATCTGTGACCGTTTCTACTAGAGCCGGAAATTATTGCGATTTCGCATCGCAGGAATGTGCGATGCGTCATAAAAGCCAGAGTCACAGATGGAAATGGCGAGTAACAGAGACAGAGAGAGAGAGAGAGAGAGTGCAAGACAGGCAGGAATCCAAAGAGAGAGAGAGGGATAGAAGTGGTGCTAGTCGAGCTTTAAATGTGCTTAAAAAAGCTTAAGCCCTTATAAGTCTGCCTGGAGCGGCATCATCGAAACTAAAAGTTAAGTTATCTATAGGATTACTTTGAACTTAGTATATGACTACACACAATGTAGGTTTATTTGCCATTCATATATATTGTATTTGCTGTGACGAGACTCAGTTCCGACAAGTCACGGGTGTGAGTCAATTTACATTGACTAATAATTACTTATAGCCATGTTGAAAAAGGCGTAATTTCATTTGCTATGCTTCCATTATCTTTCGATAAAAATATATACCCTAGAAAAAACATACATATATACTGAAAGTAAAGTAAATCTATAGTTGTCCTGAATTTGTAGCTAGAATCAGATAATAAGTATCCGTAAATGAACATAATATATATAAGAAACCTACAGAAACCTAGAAACTTTAGGTAAGTTAGGTTAATGCGTATTAATCATACATAATGTGTTACTATGGGATAGGAGAGAAGGGGGGCTACATACATATTTATAAGAACATTGACGGATCAGTGATTTATTTATTTAATCAATTTAATAATGCTGTCAATCGACCCTTTGTTATTTTATTCTACGCAATAACTTCTTTTGAAATTAGGCGAAGGAGATTGAAGAGGCTAGTAGGGGTATCAGGGTTTTTGTTGTCTATAATTTCACCACAAAAACATTTCCATTCGGCTTTCATTAACAATCAAAGTTCATTTTGCGCATCTCAAGTATGTGATACCATTAAGTCCAACACCAATCATCCGCCCACGCAGCATCATGCACTGATGACATGATGTTTCATCTTATCTCTAAATTCTTTTATGGTGTTTTTTATTATTATTATATTTTTGTTAGACCCAAAACTGATACATAAAAAAAATAACCAAACTGTGTTCACCACCAATCGACTCCTCATATCGATTGACATTTATTAAATATTTGTGATTATCCTTTTATTAGAGCTCTTTTGATAATTTTATTTTATGTGGTAGCACTCTTCACAATATTATTATTATTCTTTTATGTACCTACATATATTTTTCTAAAATGATCTGCGAATTTATATATATGTACATACATATGTGTGCTGTCTTATCAGGCTCTTCTTTTGGGTCGGTTCGGTGGCCATTCATATCAACGATAATCTCGCATACATAGTTGTTGTTATTACTTTTTGATAAGTGTTATGAGAGATTATCAACAGGGCAGGCTAGGCCAACCTAGATTATTACCGCGTGTCGTCGCTCTTAGGAATATTGTTTTGAAAGAAATATCAAGTTTTTTTTTATTTGTTAGCGATGTCCAGTCCAGATGTTAAAAGGCAGGCTTTACTTGGCAACTTTCTAAGCTAATGAACTAATTATGATGATTTTTATAAGTTTTAGGGTAGTTACCAGCCTGCTAGCGCACTGACGGCAGTTCTAGATTCTATTATGCTCTTGACATGGAAATTTGAAATTGAAGTCTTTAACGACTCACACAAACCTGTATATGTATGTACATACATACATATGTACTTCTCATATACACAATTGCCAAGAAATAAAATAAGAGAAAACAATAACTACGCCATCCCCCACGTGTGCGATTGACTCATGTGCCTTTTTAATGACCAAACCACAATTTTATTGATATAAAACTTAATTGCACTAACAACTGTCGGCGCAAGGTGGCGTCACATTCACATCCACCTGCCCAGCGGTGCCGTCGCCGACCAGCACCAACGTAGCTAAAGCCTAAATAAATATGTTGATATATATATTCTCCGCAACGAATTGATTTTAAATATTTTAAATCTGCTGTTCCGAACAAATATAAAAACAATGGATTTTCTTTCATTTCTTAAACGGACGGTTACTTCTAAAGAGCCAGAGATATCCATGTTCATTAAATGTAAAAATACTTTTTATGTAAAACATATTTTTGTGAGTGATACGCGGACATGTGCTCAGAGTAATAAGGAATTACGACGAAACTTATCATTTTATTAAATAACAACGAATTTTTGTTTGTTTTAGGGCTAATTGCTCAAACATGAAACTAAATTAATTTGTATTCACTATCGATTATGAGGGAACAACGGTAGGAATATTTGGAGTGGGTCTTAGATTAAGTTGAAATGATTGAAGTAATAGAAACCTCATTAGAATTTTGGCGAAATTCGGTTAAGTGTCAAATAGCATTTTGATACTCTCTGGGAAATTTTTTCAAGTGATTTAAGCTTTCCATTACCATAATCTAGTATATTGGAATATCACACTATCTAATACCAAAAGCAAATAACACCACTATTTGTTGTCTTTTACAACCCCCCTTAAATTATAGTGTGTACACTGACGATTGCGATTTAGTTTTAAGAACTGTGTCCCGCAATTTTCGAATTTCCAAGCAGGAACCTAACCAGTTTCATTTCCCATAATTCCAGATATCACGCTTCACATGCATGTTCACAGCATCTTGTTAGCATCGTGTGTTTTTTTTTGTTTTCGACCATCTGGTATAATTTACTGATAACTTTTGCCAATACCCCACCATCGCCACCTCCCTATTCTTTCCACCCTACCGATAACACTAAATGTATGAGAGGAGATATGAGGAGTGACGCATTTAAGCGGCATCATCTAATCGAACTGTGAGAAAAGAAAATACGCAATAGTGCGCAGTGTCGGGTCGCGGCCAGACTCTCGTGTTTAATTGCACTTGGAATCAGTTAAGCGGATGACCACTGAAAATCAGCTCTCTGCTGCCGTCTTGCCATCACTTTCTGAACAAGAGTCAAGTGATTTGCATGTTGCGCAACGCAAACTCAAGTAGAGAATGCACTTGGAATAGAAAGAGAAAAGGAAGAAGAAGAGTAGAAAGAGAGCAGCGGCGGAAGCTCAGTTTACGAGGAACTGCTGTTTTGACGTTTTGGTGCAGCCGCTGCTTCGTCGCTGCTCTCGCCGCAATTTCTGCCGCCAATCAAAACGTCTAAGCATTAAAATCGCGCCACAACATTTCTTTCGCGTAGATTGTTGTTAGTTTTTATTTCTTTTTTTTTTTTTTCATTTCTTTATTTTTCCATTCAAAAATTTGTTTGTTTTTGTTCTTGCTATTAAATTACAGTTACATTTTCCGCTGCCAACGAAACGTCTACGACAATGCTAACGACGCAGCCGTATAGGCTGTAGTCGTTCTACAAGTTGACGTTGACGTCGACGCAGTCGGCAATTCTCCGCCGCAAAATACCACGTTGTCGACGCTAGTTTTGCGTTAAACATTTCTTCTTTAGTATTTGAGCGTTCAGCGTTGTGTCGTCTGCTTCACATAATAAATTTTCTTGTTTTAGTTTTGTTGTCTATCCAATAATCCTTGGGTTTTGTCGTTGGATGGCGTTTATCCAGGTAAATGATCTCATAGCTACCTCAACTAATAAAAACACCACTGTTTTGGTACACTACTGGTAGTCATTCAAAATACATACATACATATATGTATATGGATAGGAACAACCAATTTCATATACATACATAGATATATGTACATACACACAAATAAAACATATTCAATTTCAGTCAGCATTATAAGTTTAGTCGCTCAATAACCGTGTGCACGTGATAGACAAATTATTGTCTTAGCCATAAACAATTCGTAAATTGATTAGGTAATTTGTTTCTGTGCTAAAACAGGAACCCTAAAAAAGAAACCAATAATACTGACAGATTTTGACAGATTAAATTAGAAAATAGTTTGCAAAACAGTGAATCAAAAGTCTTTAAATTATCTACACAGCAATATATGTATGTACGTATGTATGTATGTATGTATGCTGCTGTTAAATTGTAGTATCATTTAATAGTGTTTATAAACAACTACAAATTCTAGTATATGATGTTAGCGACCCGTGCGTTGTTTTCTTCGAGCATTTTGCTGTTGTCCGGTATTAACCATTTCAATCTACTTTGTGCTCGAATGATTTTTCGATAAAATAGATATGATGCGGTATTAAATATCAAATAATTGATTAGCAAATTGATTGTAATATGTGCAAATTGATTGCAAAATCACGCAAAACTATAGTTAATGTACATGTACGCATGCCTCCACAGTACAATTGAAATGTATATGGACAGAGAGATATGATACATGTAAAAATATTGTTGTTTGTCTTGTCTATTTAATAAAGTTGTTTATGATAGTTTAACGAGTTTGGGTTCGGGGCGATGAGAGGCGGCCTCTTATCAAAATCGCAAACATATATTGTACCCACGGGAAATCCATAAAAAGAGCCAATCATTAAATAATCAGCTAAGAAACACAGATCATAAACAAAACGTAAACACCATTGGTCATTGGTCAATCAATGAATGGAAGAAATGTACGGAATATGGGTATATGTACAAAATGGGCCGTCGCGACACTGCGGCGCAGTGTTGTATAACTTTTTAATGTAACTGTAAGACAGCTGATTGATAATACAAAGGCAACAAAACGGCGCGGCGGCGTTACCTACCTAAAGGCAGACAGACACACACAGGGAGAGAGTGCGACGTAATCGAACGAACCACCAATCGCTTTTCGTTTGGTGCACTTGACAGGGCGTGTTGTCTGTGTCTAGCTGCTAAACCGATGACCTTGACTGCGATGCGCCCGTGGTGACTAACTGACCGAGGGACCGACTGACTGACATTCTCTCCATTTCTTTCTCTCCTTCTTTTTGTTTCTCTTTGTGTTAATCTCTCCCTGCTTTCGTTTGGATTTTTGCAAAAAAATTTTGTTCTATTGCTTGATTGCATGTAAATTTGGCATTGGCCTTAGTATTTATCTTTAATGTATACACAAACACACAAACATACATACATACAGATATACATACATATTTATCTGTGTATATGTATGTACATATGTATATGTATACTAGGCATAGTTAGCCCATCGGACTGACTGATGATCGACTCGACCACAAGTCGAATGCCTCGCTTTGCCATATATTCTTTGTTTTTTTATATATATCTTTTTTTTTTTTTTGGTAATTTTCCATCAAACATTTGTATTTTCTGTAGCGTATTTTCATATATTTCTATACCCTTTCCGAAAAAACGAGATTACTGACTACCAGTCGTAGTTTACTTCTCATAAATGAGTTCTTCTATAAGGCATTCTTTTTTCCGTAGGTTCCTCTCACTATAGCTAAGTTCCTGTGATTGAACCAATTCTAAAATTGAATTGTCATATACATTACGTACCATAGAAAATTTTGTTTTTCTGTTGAAATTAATCTCGTAATACTAGCAATACAGTTGACATTTATCAGAGTCTCGTCTTATTAAAAGTCGGGGATGACTGTCTGTGTATTTATATATGTACAAACTTATAAGAAATTCATACGGCTATACATACGTACATATATTTACATATATAGATTGCAAGGGTATTGAAATGTTTGCATAGTTTAATTTTTATTCTCAAAATCCTTATACAATACAAAATCGTAATAACAATACATATGTATATATCCATACATACATTTAGACATATGTACATATGTGTGTGAAGAATTTTTTAATTGCGAATTTTAAGAATTTTGTTATTTCTTGTTGTTTTTAAACAAAGGCATTTATCCCATATAACAGATTTCATCTCTCAAACAATTTGGAGAATAAACAATGTATGTTTTGTTATACATGTACAAGATGTTCCGTTATACATAAATGTATCTTAAGATCCGTTCAACCATGAATTTATTTAAAGGATTATTAGATCATGTTTAATTTCTGCTCGTATTTTTATCCCTTTTTATATTTTTTTTAGTTTTTCTTATTTTATTTTTTGCATTTTTTAATAGATCCTCAAACAAGAATTGTTCTTTGCAACAGTGGCAACTCTGTCAACCAACAACAGCCGAAAAGTAATCAACAGGTCAATCGATCAATCAGCTGGACATCCACTCTAATTATCGATAACTTTTGGGTTTTTTATCAGCTGTTGTCTCTCGTTCAACTGTCTCTCCTGCTCTCTCTCTCTCTCTCTCTATTTAGGTCTTCCAGTTGCTCTTCTCATTTTATTTGGTATTCGCTATCGTTTCGTTTCGCTTCGCCCACGCACTATCAATACGCACACGTCGTCGTTGTTGTTGTTAGTAAATTTATTATTATTTTTCCTTCATTTGTCTCGCGGCGACGTTCAAAGGCAAAAAGAAGTCAAATATTTTTATATACATATATATGGTGAACTTTTTGCCTCATTCGTTTAATTGAACAATTTTTTTTTTTTTTATTATTATTGCTTAAATTTTTAACTGCATCTAACGTATACATACAAAGTAACACACGTAAAAGATATTTATGAATAATATTGTTGGGCTTCAGGTAAAAACGTCGTCTTCATCTTTCGCTTCATCAACATTATCATCATTATCCGCAAATCGACTAGTTTCATGTCACCAAATATCATCATCAGCAACACCAATCACAACAACAACAAATGCATCACATTTCAATGAAGCTACAACTTCTACCCAAATACTTTCCTTCACAGCTAGCAACAACAACAACAGCAACAGCAGCAGCGCAACCATCAGCAACGACAGCAACAACAACACCAACAGTAAAAATAGTCACAGTCACGACAACAATAACGACGACGACAAGGACATAAACGATCAGGACGTTGTAGGGACATTACCCTTACCACAATCCTTGCATCAAAAGAAGACAATAACATTCTCATCCTATCTAAACACAAACACCACAAAACAAACAACAACAACAAATCGTTCCCGATCCCCGCGTTCTTTCACGTATCCAGATTTGTGCTCTTGTTGCAACGGCCAGCAGCAGCAGCCACTATCATCATCATCCACATCTTCTTCGTCGTCTTCGTCCACAAAATCTTCTGCGACCGTCGCAGCCCAAGCGCTAGCCAAACAGCTTGTTCGTTCAGTGACCGCCACCAGCATCATGGATATGCCCTATAACACATCGCCCTCGTTACGCGTGCGCACCACCTCATTGAATCAATTGAAAAAGACCGCCGATTTGGCCATTGAGAACGAGTTACATGTGTGTCCATCAGTAATGTCGGATGAATTGCGCAAATTATTGCCACCAACATCGGAGACGGTGATGACCAAACCGTTCCCTATACGCGGTGAGCGAACAATTGCCGATTGCACTACACCGCACGTTATTGCCATGGTAGGTTTACCGGCACGAGGTAAAACGTTTATATCAAAGAAGCTATCGCGTTACTTAAATTGGATTGGAATAGCTACCCGGGTATTTAATTTGGGTGAATATCGTCGTCATGCAACCACAGCATATAAATCCCATGAGTTCTTTCGTGCCGATAATGAAGAGGCCATGGCCATACGAAATCGTTGCGCCAATCAGGCTCTCCACGATTCTTGTGATTGGCTATTAAGTGGATTGGGCAGCATTGCCGTTTTTGATGCCACCAACTCGACTAGGGATCGCCGTCAATTGATATACGATATTGTGGTTAAACAGCATGGCTTCCGACTCTTCTTTGTTGAGTCCATATGCGATGATCCTCAGATTATTGAGCAAAACATACTTGAGGTAAAGGTCAGTTCACCGGATTATCTTAATATGAACACAGAGCTGGTGGTTAGGGATTTCTTGCAACGCATTGAGCATTACGAAGAACGCTATCAACCCATTGATGAGGTTACGGAAAAGCATTTAAGCTTTATGAAGGTCTACAACGCTGGTAAGAAAGTAGTCGTGTACAATAACGAGGGTCATGTGGAGTCGCGTATTGTCTACTATTTGATGAATATCCATATAACACCTCGAACTATCTATCTGACGCGTCACGGTGAGAGTGAGCACAATCTGAGCGGTTTAATTGGCGGCGATTCGAATCTAAGTGCCAGGGGTCATCAATATGCCAATGCTCTATCATCGTTCATTTCCCAGCAACATATCGATGGGTTGCGTGTCTGGACCTCATGGATGAAACGGGCCATTCAAACGGTGGCTGATGTTAAGGCTCCCCAGGAACGCTGGAAGGCCCTCAATGAGATCGATGCGGGTCATTGCGAGGAGATGACCTATGAGCAGATCAAAGAGCGTTTCCCCGAGGAATTTAAGGCGCGTGATGTGAATAAATTTGCCTATCGTTATCCACGCGGAGAAAGCTATGAGGATTTAGTGGCGCGCCTTGAACCTGTTATTATGGAGCTAGAGCGTCAGGGTAATGTTCTGGTTGTATCGCATCAGGCGGTTCTCCGTTGTCTCTTTGCTTACTTCCTTGATAAATCGGCGGATGAGTTACCCTATTTATACGTTCCATTGCATACGGTTATTAAATTGACACCAGTTGCATATGGCTGCAAGGTGGAGCACATTAAATTACCTATCGATGCTGTGGATACGCATCGTCCCAAGCCAAAAATACCAGGAGATGTGAGCGAACCAGGCTTGGATGGCCTAAGCGGTGAGCTGGTGGCGCCCGATGGCGTGGGCAAGGTGCTCATTGTGGGCGATGATGTGGCAACGGCCACAAACGGCAATGGCGGCGGTCGTGTGGATCCATCCCACGTTCAATGACATCAACAACATCAGCATCGACGACGTATAGCCCAGCCCCCACCCAAATCCAAGACACTCTAAGAGACAACACTCTGCTGCTATCCTAAAAAAAAATCCAAATCATCCTACCTATTTTATATTGAACCAATTTACCACCCTATCTAACTACATATATATATAATCCTATGCACCTTCAGAAAAAGAAGAGGAAGATACTTATCGGCCGCTGTTACTGTTTAGCATAAAACGCTATTGTTTACTATCTATCTGTGTAATATGCCATGTTAGTTAACAGCCACTTATTGTCCTCCTTTACTTAACGAAATTTTATTTCGATTTTACTTTTATACTCAATACTTTTGTTTTGGTTATATATTTTTCTTTCTTTTTTGTCCTGGCGACATACATTCAACAATTTGTGATTGATTCAAATTTCTATGTACTTTAATTAAACTTAAAATGTTATACACAATAAAAAATTAATGTATGTATGTATGTTCGTACTGTACCACGAATACGATAACATTTATTACGATAACTTGGATCTTTTTATCGACGTCTGAATTTATTATACAAAAATCGGAATCAAATAAAGTCCTCCTACATGGACATGGATGGAATATGCGTGTGTATATATGTGCACTCCATAAACATAAAGAATACTTTCGATCCATGTTATTAAGTAAATCTTAAGTCCTTTATACATATATATATATATAGTAAAGCTATGGAATAAAATTGTAATGACATTAATATTTTTAATACATATACATATATAACTTGTATTTTAATTGAACAAAATAAAAAAAAAATATATATATATAAAATCATTCAAGATAAAAACACCTGCAAACAGGAATAACTACAAACACGGTCATTTGTTTCTATTTTTGAAATTCCTTATAAACTGCAAAATCCAGTATTCTACTCCGGTTTGTATTCCTCGTCGTTTCCGGCATGTAAGTACTACTGCTGTGTGATCGGATATCGGAGATCGATTGATGACTGTTAAAACGTTATTTCTAAATAGATGGATATATTTTCAAATCGACAATATTTATTTTTTTTAATCCCAATTTGAGCGGGGAGTAGGGCTTAAATTTTTTTTTTCTTTTTACTTTTGTAAAAATTATAGAAATAGCAAATTTATTCAACCAACACTTTCATATGTTATTAATTTATCACATTCTTCTTTTATTTTTTTCTGTTTAAATTATCAAAAGCCAGATGTTGCTACAGCTTTTCCAAAAAGGTTTTCTTGAAAACATAGATTGCAATGATTAACACCCAATTTTGAAGCCATTAAAGGTTTAGATAAGAAATTGTTAAATTCTATTCCCAACGGTCTAGTTATAAATGGAAAAATCACCTAAACGAAAGGAGAAAATCTTTAAATAACCGTTGGGGGAAAGTATATTTTTTCTAGAATGTATGTACCAAATTTGAAAGGAATCGGTTATGTAATTTTAAATATATTTTTATTTATCTTTATTTTTTAACCGACTTCTTCTACAAGGTACAGTAATGAAGGGGGAAAAAATTCACTAGTTAATAAATTCACTCCAAGCTATTTCTTATTTTGGAATAATATTTTGCAAATAAATTAGTCAGGTCGTAACGGTTTGAACATTTTAATTAATTAAAGTAATTATTTCTTAATATTAAGAGTTAAGAAATAATATATATTATATAATAATATATTGTTTATTGCATTAAATTTCATAGATTAGCTCTGACTTTATCTGTGTTAGTATACCTACATAATAAATATAATTTATAATAAGAACTTTTAAGTTACTTTTTTGTATTCCAAGTAACCACATTATTTCTGATAATAATATATTTATATTTGTTTTTATTTTTTTAGCTGCTTGGCAGTATTTGCGGTTATACTCATGTCGTTTCATACGATTGTTATTAATAAAACAAAAGGCTATATCACAAATTGGGGGAACTGTGTTCTTGTCGCCCCGATATCGTCTAATAACTTGTAATCACTTAGAGCAACTCTATATATATATATTTATATATATATACATCACAATAAACCACATGCAAACATGCCGCGACTACGCAACGAGGAGTCTGAACAAACTCAATATAAAGATGGCGATGTGGTCTGGGTAAAGATTCATAATACAGAGATTTGGTGGCCCGGTGAGGTGACTTCATCTCAGGACTTTCGTTATGTCAATACAAGTCGACCGCCATTTGCTGTAGTGGCCTTTTTCAATGAGAAGACCTTGTAAGCATAATTTATTTTCAAAATGGAAATGCAATTGCGACAGGGTTAAAAAAAAAATAATAATATATGGAACGATTGTGTAACCAATAGAAAACCCTTCATTTGCGATTGCATTTACTGGCCAGAGACAAAAATTATAATAATTAATTTTTTTTTTTTTGTATCTTCTACAGCGAGCAGGTCAGATCACCAAAATTGATTTGTCCCTTCCAATGTGATCACAAGGCACAGTTTATACAACGCGGCACAAGTGAGTTAACAATTTTACACATTTATTACGAATTTAGATTTAGATGGAAAAGGAAATGAAAGCCAATTATCCATATTTGGCATTATTGAAATGTACAAAATTTGATATATGTATGTATGTATATGTGTGTACGTAACTTGTAGTGGGGTAGGAGAGGGAGGGAGAAATTGGAATCGGAACACTTCTTCTTGAACCTAGCACTCCTCGAGACCATTACTCTGCTCATCCATGACCAGTAAAACGTCCTTAATAATTCCTGTATCAGAGGTGCCATCGTCTATTAAAAAATATTTCAATTGAGTTGCGTCCGCAATACCATCCAATCCTATATATTTTAATGGTCCAGATTTAATAGCACAAGCAATTTTTTTCAGCTCATTATCAGCAGAAGCATTCTCTTTATTTGATTTGATTGCATTGCTTCTTGCGATAGCCTTCTCCATCATCATGTGATGATAATTTTCACGGCGTCGTTCCACATAATGTGCACCCATGTATAAGAAGACTCCAGCCAAGAAGCTTCCGGCAAGAAAGGCATTAAAGTGACGACCCTTTCGAACTTTTCTTGTGGTCACTAGTTGTGATGTATTTTGACTCAAAGTAGCTCCAGGAGGCAACATCATATGGTCCCCCCACATTACACGGCTTATCAATTTGTTAATTGCAAGCAAGGATCCCCCTCCACAACGGCGACCGCAGGAATTCATTATAAATGAGAGATTATATAAATGTAATTTTGTCAAGCCAAAAAGAAAAAAAAAAGATTGGTCTGATAAAAATTGGTACCAAATTCGAAAATTATAATATTAAATGGAAAAAAAACGACGCTTCGACGATGTGTACACTACAAATTACTAGAAACAACTGATTTTTCCATGTGAACGAAAACAGTCAACAGAAAAATGTAGAAAAAAAGAGGAATTGATTGAAAAAGAAATGAAATTCTACAATTTGGTTTCCCCAAAGCCTTCTAGATTTGTAAATTCTTAAGATATAGAAAAAGAGAGGATGTCCCTTTTTAGATTCAATCCTGGAATATACAGGTACGGATACGGGTCCTCCAGAACCGCGTCATGCTGTAAATAACGAATTGCCCCTGGTATGTGCATGGCTTCACCCTTCATTGGGAGCTAAACCTTCACATAGTGGACTGACAGGCTGGCTAGGCATAGAAATATTCTAGCAAGATTATTACTCCCGGCCGGGCCTTCAAAACGTCTGAACCGGACAGGGATCGCCAAAACACTTGGGCAACTATGAACTCTCCTATACATGGTGTCTACAAGTCCTGATGTAACATGAGCATTAGGTTTTGGACCCCAGAAATAATTGCGTCTGTTAAGATACCCTATTGTATGGTATGATTCCTATGCTAATAAATAAAAATTGACTTCTTAAAAAATACTTCTGAATACATTTTTGTATCACAATCTTTCCTATGGATCTTGACTTAGTTACTGGGATATGGCTCCTTTGGAAAAAAGCAATGAATAATATGCCTAAAGAAGTATTTAAATTAATTATTTCTTTTTACAAGTTTTACAATCTAATATTATTAAATGAAAGGCGGTGACTTTTGATGGAAATACTCTGCAATTGTTAAACTATTTGTGTTTTAATGAAATGAATGATTTGGATGTACTCATGGACCATTATATATATGTTATACATATATACTATACAATATATTATACTATATATTACATTAGACAATTTTCATATTTCCTTTTGTTAAAAAATCCAAAAATCCATAAACAAACAGAAATTGTTAATTAACAATTTATATTTTCGATTGTTTGTTATTGTCTAGTCTAGAAAATTATTGAACAGACTGTATATATTATCGTATGGACTATATTCCATGGCCTTTAATGCAGTTCCTTTCTTCGATAATTCGATGGATAAAATCTAGAAGTTATAGCCTTTAGGTAGAACTTAAACCATCCTCTTGTGGATGACAAAGTTTAAAGTTTTAGCACTTAATTTTTTCTGATATTGAACAGAATTGAGGTAGATTAAAATATGTATATTATATATATATGTATGTATATATTTTAAAACATAGTAAATGCAAAGATAATAATATATATATATATATATATATATATATATATACTCTCTTGTCTATATTTAACTCTTTTTACTTTTTGTATATTTTCCTTTTTAAAATATTTAAACATTTTCATATTTCTTTCTTTTCTTTCTTTTTCCAGAAAAAGCCGTTGGTCTGCATATGAAGGAAAAATTTGCTGACGATGTCAATATAGCTGAATGTCGTTTTAAGAGGCAATCAACGGTGACTACCAATACATCGATAGATATTGGTTTGCCATCATCACGACCGGATAGTCTAATAAAGGCTTTGCTTTCCAGTAGTAGCAGCAATCGGAGTACCAGTACAAAGGATTCAATTGCTGGATCATCGATAACAGCAACAGCAACAACAACAACTACAAACCCAACATTGGGCCAAAATGTAAGTGATGGGATAAAGAATAAACATTATAATGATTTATAATAACATTTTCCCATATTCCATATTCCATGTAGGAGCCAACATTTCGGATTATGGACATTGGCAGTCCCAGCACAGTTCAAGAACGTCGCTGTGACTCCACCAATTATGATTGCACTTTGTGTAGCTTTCGGACAAATAGTATGAGTGTATTGCTAATACATCGTCGTGTCCATTTGGAGCAGAGACCATCAAAATCTGGTGGACATGGCATCAGTAGCAGTGGTGGCAGCGGCGGCGGTGGTACCCATCGTGCCAGCCATAGACACACTTCGGTTCATCATGGACGGGCCGCTAGGCGAGCAAATACAACAAATTTGGTTGATAGCCGCCTGCATCATTATTCCCATTGTCATCCGCGTTCCCATCACCATCATCATCATCACCATCATCATCATCATGGCCAACAGGACAGTAGAAGACGTTCGATAAGCACAGCAAAGTTCCTGCGCAATTCATTGCGTTGCCATTCGCGTCATGTGTCCATACAGGTGGAGGGAGTTCTCTCAGATGAAGCCCAGCTGATGGTTGCATCCATTGCCCAGCGGACAATGGATTCGATTGAGCGTGTGGTTGAGCCCAGGGACACTGATACCAGCTCATCACCAATGTCCTTTTTAGATGCCAGAAATGCCAATAAAAAGGATCATCACCATAGCAGCAGCACCAACACCAAGGCCGCCCATTTGAGCTCACGAAGTCCGCGACAACGACGCTCGAATCAATTACGGGCCACAATGCCCGCCCCTGTGCTGTCATCTCCAGAACTTGTCCCAGGACCATCACCATCCAAACAGCGACGCCTCACACGCTCCATGAGCCGGCGACAGCAGGATGCAACGCCAACAGCCATCACTCCAATAGAAAGTCCAGCACCAAAATCAAATTTGTCCCCACCAATAACGGCAACACCACGACGAAGCGGTAGCCGACGCTCCACAACCAACAATAGACCACGAAATTTAATGACCACAATAACAACAAATGTGACAACAATGCAACATGGACATCAGGAGTCGCCAGTTATGGAGCAGACAAAGGATACTTTACCATCAAAGACCACATCGAAAAGTACAGGAAAAGGAACATCAAGAAAGAGAACACGAGAAATTTCTCCAGTGGCCTCAACGGCAGCAGCAGCAGCGGCCGCAGCTGCGGCAACAGCAGCAGAAATTTTTGCGTCTACACCAAAATCGATGCATTCATCGAAAAAGGTTGGACATTCTTCTAATCCAATTAAATCAAAACATGTTAATAATGATAGTACGCGAAAAGCTTCATCGTCAGCATCAACGACAAGAAATCTTCTGACAAATCCTCTATTGCTAAAGAGTGTACCATTAAAGCCCGGATCATTGGAATTACAGATGAGTCTATTGGCTGAATGGTGTGACGATGAGACAGACGAGCAGTGGCCATCAACTGGAACAACAACAGACACTGTCACTGATACTACAACGGATACTACCACGGATATTGCCACTGACACCGCCACAGATATTGTCACGGACATTGGCTTTGACACTGCCAATGAGACTACAACTGACACTCCCACAACTAGCACATGCAATTCAAAGGAACAACAGCTGGAGGAATCAGAGAAACAGGAAGATTCAGATGCAGATCCAGATCCAGATCCAGACACTGAGACAGAGACAGAGGAGGAACAGCAACAATCTTTGGCAAAGAAACTAAGTCTACTTGCCGAATGGCATGACGATGATGATGAGCAATCAAAATTGGAAACAACAACGACAGCAAGTGCGACCACCACCTCGAATGGTGGTGAATCTGTTGATTCGAATCAAGAGGTGTCACCAGCAACCAAAAAGCGTATACGCAATATACCAAAGAAGGAACGGCGAAATGTAATGGCCACGCAAGAGGAGCAGGAAGTTGAAGAGAATAGCAATAGCAATAGAGGAGGGGATAGGGATAACAAATCAACTCCGGTTCCGGCCACATCAGATGAACCAATTATAATACAGGATAGTGATGCCAGTTCCAATGAGAGTGTCGTCTTTATTGAGGCCGAGCCAAGGCAACGGATTAAGATGGCACATGCTGCCGTTGCCGCAGCTGCAGCTGCTGCTTCTGCTTCTGCTGCAGCGGCCACAGCCAGTGCTGTTGCTGCGGCTGCAATTGCTGGTGGCAGTGGTCCAACCACCTCACAGCAATCATCTCCAACGAAGGCAACAACAACAGGGAATAATAATTCATCGGCTTGTTGCTTTGATTTTGAGGATGAGGATGAAGATGAATTGGAACAGCAAAGATTGCAGCAGCAGCTGCTCGATGGTCAGAATGGTTTGAGTTATACCAGACATCGTAATGCCACCAAGCGTCAGGAGAGGCCAATGCCCACCAATGAAGGGGTGGAAATGGAAGAGAATAAGACGGAACCGCCGGATGATCTTTTTAAAGGTTTTGAAGAAGATTTGGAGCGGGCAGCCAATGCTGCTGAGGCAGAGGCAGAAGCTGAATTGCAACTGCAATTGCAATTACAAATGGAGCAACAGCAGCAATTGGAGCGGCAAGAGAAGGAGCAACAACAGCAGCAGCCGCAGCCGCACAAAGTGGTTATAGAGGAAAGAGAAAGTGAAATGGAATCCGATCCCCAGCAGCAGCAGCAACAACAACAAGTGCAACAGCAGCAGCAGCAGCAACAACAGCAGCAGCTCACTTTACCCATTAAAGAGCGACAGAAAAGAATATTCAAATCACGAAATAAATCCCAACTGGCCACCACACCACCCAAGGAAGAAGAGATTCCAATATATGAGCAACAGGAACGGGAACAGCTGGAGCGCGATCATCAAGAGCAATTACAGGAGCAAGAAAGGAAAGATAATGAATCAGTTTCACCATTCTCCTTCAATTACATCTCTTTGCCAATGCAAACCAATGGCGATAGCAGCAGCAGTTCCAATTCAATGGCCAAGCAATCGATTCTCTTTAATCGTAATGTGGCTGCAGCTCAAGGCGGTGGTCACAGTAGCAGCCGTAGTACCAAATCCAAGACTGATGAACGTCCACAACAGCAGCAACGCTCAAAGTCCAAATCGAAATCAAAGTCCAAAAACAAATCCAAGGGCAAGGGTAAAGGAAAGTCAAAAATTAAGGGAAAGACTAAAGTGAAATTATCATCGCCGCCACCACCGCCGCCGCTTCCAGTGACAATATTCTCTAGACCGACACCGACACCGACGCCAACACCGATGCCGGAAGCAGAAGAGTTGGGTAACAACAATAGTAACTCATCATCGACTTCGAATTGTAGTGGGAATATTTCACCAGTGCTTAGCTATAGCACCAGTTGCTCGGTGGCTTCCAATATAGCGGTGATATCGGCTGAAGAGGCACGAGAATTGCAACGTTCCGCTTCTGATGCTGGACTAGAACATGGAACTATTGTGGATGCCACACAGCCAATGCAACGAGGTGGTGTCCTTATATTGGAGGATATACGTTTACCCAATTTATATCAACCGGTTACTCAATCATTTTCCGATAGCAACGATAGCAATAATAAGCAACAACAAGAGGAGGAGCAGGAGCAGCAACAGCAGCACCACCACCAGCACCAGCAACAGCAGCAGCAACAGCAGCAACAACAATGTGGTGATGAAGAGATCAATCAACAGCATGATGAATTCGATTTGGATCTAGATTTGCAGCTGGAGGAACATCAACATGAGGATCAAGCAATAGCTTTTCGGATAGCAGGAAGAAAACGTTTAATGATGATGCATGAAGCAAAACCAGTTGCCTCCACATCCAAAAAGTCTGTCCAGAATATATTAACACAGCCACGAGAAGGATTATTAAAGAAGCGGGAACAGGAGCTATTGCGTAAATATAAGGCCGATGTGGTCAGTGGACGAAGTGCGGAAATGTGTCGTCGTGTACGTGAACGTTGGACTCGTTCATCCCAAAAATCCACCGAGGATGATGCTGATACAAATAGCACAAAGGATGAAAGTCCAAGCCATCATTTCAAAGATGAATATTATCAAGAATTGATCGATTTGGATTTGTGGCCCCAAAATCCAATACAAACGCGTTGCCTACAAAGCCTTCCATTACCAACGGTGCCATCCTCTCGCATCATCTCGCCACGAAAATCCTGCGGAACATTGACCATGTGCGATGAAGATGTGGCCATTGCCCATCAGCAGCTTGTGGATTTACGTGAACAGCAACAGCAACGACGATCCATTTTTATGGCAATGGCAATGTCGGCACAGCAAAGACGTCAACGTCGAAGATCCCGTCATGCGAGCAGCAGCAATGATAATGTGGTAATGGTGATGGCCAGTACAAGTTCATCATGCGTTGCTGTCGAGGCGCCGCCTGGAGAAGAAGCAGAGGCAGAGGCAGAAGCAACTACTTCCACAGCATCCCCATCGACATTGGGCGAATCGAAGGATCAACAAGATGGAATTGAGAATGTAAGTAATATGATGTATATACATACATATATATATTGTATATTAATCCAATATTATTTCTATTAATCTATGTAGCCACCTCAGTTGTGCGCTGGACGCATCTGTGCGGTAACCACACGACCCATTCCTGGTTATAGTCATACCTTTATGCTCTGCTCTTTGGCCAATAACAATTTCACACCCATCAATAATGTGGCGTTGTATTTGGATAGCGAGAAGAATCATTTGGTGCCAGTGCCAAGCGAGGCTCTTACAGAACCGCCACGTTTGGCCGATGGTCATCCACTTAGTGCAGTTTTTGCCGACATTGATTTTCTGGGCGGTGATGCTGTGGCCCAAGTGATGGAACAACAACCCCAATCACACCAGCTAGTCCATGTTAATCTAGAGGAATCTGTTGATATACCAACCGAACAGCTAAGCCATGATAATGACAATGATCAAGAGCAGGAACAGCAACAGGTGGAAATTATACATGAAATTCTATCACCATTAAGCCAAGTGAATGAGGTGTCAGTGGAAAATGTTGTTGACTATGAAGTGCCCATTGTTGAGGCGGGGGAAAATGAAGAATTGCCTGCCCAGGATGATCAAGTGCATAACAATATCCTGCAACTAAATGTCAATGGTCATCGATTAGAATTGGAGCCATCGGTGCTATTTAGCATTGCCGAGCAGCCCGATTCTTGCATCGAAGTGAATGTGGCCGAAACGGGAGACGGCAGTTCAGCTAGTGGTGCTGTTATTGTTGGAATTGGAAGCGATTGGAGTGGCAATAGACCCTTAACAATTTGCGGTCGTGCCGTTCTGCATGCTCGGGATATTTTGAGAGCGGCTCAGGCATATCTGCAAGAACGTGACCTACAGTTGGTCAATGTGGAAGATATGGATAATGATGACATGGCCGCAACAGTAGTTCCAGCCACAGATCTTCTAGCCGAGGCTTTGGCTCACAGCGAAGTAGTCGTTGATACAAACTATGTGGTTAATGACTCATCCAATGCTGGCATTGGAATGCTACATATTGATACTCGTGCAACCCTCGGCTCTGCCAATCAGGTGATGTCTGTGGATCATGTGGAGCAGGCGGTAACCAATAACAGTGGGAATAATAATGCTGGCGGCATGGTATTTATAACCCACACTCTACCATCATCATCTGCCGCACATTTAACATCGCCCATTACGGCCCGGACCAATGAAACGAACGCTCTCCTTGATCAGACGCCCATTATGTCTACCCTGGAGAATCCAAGTACGGCCAGATCTGTTCAATTGCGTCGTGTTGTCTCACCATTGACCGAAAGCAATAATCTGGATGATAGTCTCGCCGTCTTAGGGGTAACCAATGCCAGTAGTAGTGGTGTACCCACATCCTTGGAGCTGCCAATTACTGTAACGAATCCGGCAATAGCTCCACGAATGTTGTCATCTGCTTCGACTTCAACCGCTGTTACCGAATTGGTGCAAGTACAATTTGCACCTTTTCAATAAGCAAACACAACACAGCAACAATCAAGGCCAATAATCAACGTCCAACTATTTAAGAATTTTTACTTTTCATTTTTTTTGAATTTTCCTTTGATTTTTATACATAAAAAAATAAAAATATGAAATGAGAAACGGAAAAGGGAAAGCCTTTTGTTAGACATCAGGCAGACACCCAACAGGGACGTGGAGCAGGATCATGGTCTTATTGTCAGTGCAATTGACACCACCTGCCAACACTATCTATATCCAATCAACATCCATCTACATAAATAAATAAATCTATATATATATATATATAAAGAGAGAGAGATCGTAGTTTTAAGTCTAATCCTAATCCTAATAATTCTATAATTCATGTTAGAAAGTGTGTTCTATTTTTTTGTATTTTTTTTCTTTAGTTTTCTCAGTTTTACATTGCAAATGTAATAAAATAAAGAGCAAAACAAAACATGTTAGCTTGTAAGAAAAAACAAATAAGAAACGAAGTTATTCTTACGATTCGCAAACTGAATCGGATAACATACTTATATCTATATATAAATAGATATATATATGTATATATAAAAACATATAGTAGATGTTCTTGCACCAAAGCAAACAGCAAAAATACAAAAAAAAAAAAATAAAAAGCCAACAGTGGATGAAAAATTAGATTATAACAATTGAAAAAAAAACGAGAACTATAAAGGTTATATTTTTTTTTAGACGCAAACACACACATAAATATTTATATATATAAATATATATATATATAGAACAAGAATATAAATACAAGTAATTAAGTAAAAAAAAAGCGGAAACATAAAATATTTACCTATAACTAAATGTCAATGTATGTAAGCAGCAACAAAAATGCATAATAAACAAATTAAATAAATTAATTCATGTAAGCCAAAAAAAAAAAAGACTCAAAAATTTCTTCACTTGTTTCTTTTAAGCAGAAGGAGGAAGAAAGAAATATGTATTTAGTTTTTCAAATATATGGAAAGCATTGTTCTCCTTCTACATGAAAAAAGATTTCTCTGTAGGGATAAAAAGATTTTTACAGGAAATTTGTATACATATATATATATATTTTCCATTTTTCTGAAGTAAAAGTATTTAAATTTTAAAAGAATATGTCCTTTAAATTTCAAATCGCTGCATATAAATTGGATGATATATTAACGTTAAAGGAGAAACTAAATTATATTCCAATTAAAATTAAACCTTTAGGCGCTTTTTTTTATTGCCTAATAATATATACATTTTCTTGTATTATCCAATTTTTATCTTTTGTACAAAATGCATAGATATTATGTATCTTTTTTTAAGTCGTTCGAACAGACTCTTATTTATACTGTATTTATATTTATCAATTGATTTTTTTTGTTGTAGAAGATTCAGTTAGCAAGAATTTCGGTTAACACAAACCATAAAAATACATTTTATTTGAAATTCGTTTTAACACAAATTTGTTATCAAAATTATTTAAAGGTGTTGCAATTTCGTTGTTTTCTTGAAAAGTTCATCTATTGCATTACAGATAATCTAGTTTAGTTTTTTGATTTTTGAAATGATCAGTAGAAAGATGCCTGTTAATAATATAATATAATATTAATGAAATTTTCTACTAGAGTAACATCCAACATAAATTTGTTGACTGCCAATACGAAACGATCAGTTTGATGTTTCTCCATTGTAACTTTGAGAATCCTATTCTTCTTTTCATTAGAATTAATATACCAAATTCAACATAGAATTATTTTTGTTTTTTTTTTCACTTTTATTGAGTTTTTCTCTTTGTTTCAACAATTGCATTACGCATTTGCATTTTGCATTTTACATTTCGCTTAATAATCAATTAACAAATTGCTTACAATTTTCAATAGTTGGTTGGATCTAACTCATCAGTGTCCAATACAATGTGTTGTGAGTGGTTTAGTTTATTCATTGGTGTTATTTAAAACATGCTTCTTTACTTTCTTTTTTCTTTATATTTTTTTATGCCTACTACTTTACTTTATTCCTTTCACACACACACAGAGACTCAACTTTCAAACTTTGTCCTATATATCCTGCACAATTGATGTACAAAAACAAAAAAAAAAAATTATAGGATAATAATAAATTAAGTAGGTACAATTACAATAAATTGAGGGGGGTCGGGGATGGAGGGCAATCAGAAAGAAAAATGGAAATACTTTTGGTTCGTTGTTTCTTTTTCTGTTTTGTTTCAATTAAAAAATTTTTGAAGCAAACTAATTGAAATTTGGCCATAGCAAATTATATAATTAATAATGTACAATTAAGTATTCGAACATAAAAAATACTTTAGGTAGTTTCTTGGTTTTACATTTTCATCTTAAATATGGGAGGGGCAATATAATATTGTGATTTGAAAAAAAGGGTTAAAATTTAAAAGTGAAGTAAGAAAGAAACAAAATAAAGCAAACAAGCAAAATTTGCGGCTAAGTTTTGTGTGTTGGTTGTTCTTTGTGTTCTTGTATTTGTTTGTTGTTTGATTTTTTTTTTTTTTTGGTTTAAAGAGCGAGTGTCTCGGTTGATCTTAAACTGCCACATCATCTTTATCTTGATTTTCTACTATTACTGCATCCTGGGCACAAATTTAGCTTAGCGACTGGTTGACGGGCGACGGTAGGGGGCAGGCTTCAGCGATAGCTGAGAAATTTACAGTTTGGCACAAATCTCGTTTGTGAACTCCGAGCACTTGGCCCGTCCACCCAAATCGCCAGTCAGATATTTGCCCTCCTTGATTGTCTCAAAGGCAGCCCGCTCAATTTTATCCGCATACGAATTGAGCTCCATGTGACGCAGCATCATAACTGCGGATAGCAGCAGGGCAGTGGGATTCGCCAGATCCTTGCCAGCAATATCGGGAGCAGTACCGTGCACGGACTCGAACAAAGCACCATTAAGACCCATGTTGCCGGATGGTGTGAGACCCAGACCACCGACCAAACCAGCGCACATATCAGATAAAATATCACCATACAGATTGGGCATGACCTAGGAAGAAGAAACCAGAATAGAATATATAAAGATTGATCGGCACTAGATAAAATACATTCTCTTGCATAATCTTCTCCACATTTCAGATAAACAACTTACCAGCACATCATATTTATTGGGATTTTGAACCATATTCAGGCACACGGTATCCAGATAACGTTCCTCAAATTGAATTTCCGGAAATTTCTGGGCCATGTCACGTACACAGCGCAGGAAGAGACCATCAGACATGCGCCTGGAAATTGGCATATTATTAATTTTATTTATATTACTTAATTCATATTAGTAGTAACCCTTATCAGGTCAGAGGGACTTACATAATGTTTGCCTTATGAACGACAGTAACCTTCTTACGGTTATTGTTCTTGGCATACTGGAAGGCATATTCGGCCACACGTTTAGATGCCTCTTCCGTAATCAGCTTGATGCTCTGAACGACACCATCGACAATTTCGTGCTCAATGCCAGAATATTCACCTTCAGTGTTTTCACGGATGGTTACGACGTCCACATCATCGTATAGGGTTTTGTAGCCCTCCAAACTGCGGCAGGGACGCACATTGGCATACAGATTGAACTCCTTACGCAGAGCCAAATTGAGAGAACGATGACCCTTGCCCACTGGGGTCATCAATGGTCCCTTGAGGCCAATCTTATTGGTGTTCACCGAATCGATGGCCGCCTGGGGAATGCCGAATTTTCCATCGGGTCCCTAAATTCAAAACATAAAATATGTTGATAATTTAATAACAATTATCGATATGTTCGATATTTAATCAATTGCGATATATATCGATAAATGATTATGATATAATCGTCAGTTGGGATTTTAAGTTTACATTTTAAACCAACCACATTTACTTGAAATTGATTGATTGCCATTTAATGTATTGACAAGAGAAAGATTGATGATATACTTACACGCACGGGCGTCACATCGACTGCCTCCCATTCAATGGGGACATTAGCGGCAGTGAAAATCTTTTGCACAGCAGCCGAAATTTCTGGGCCAATGCCATCTCCGGGTATCAGTGTGACCTTTTTGGAGCCCGAGGAGTAGGCACGACTGGCAGCGGGTGTTGTGTTAACCTGCATAAAAAAAAATACAAGACGGACAAGGATTAACCAATTTGGCAATAAAACGGAACAGTACAAAACAGAGAAGGGAAAGATAATTTACAAAAAAGAAAAGATTAGTAAAGGACTAGCCTATACCCAGAAAATTAGTTTTTTTTTTTTAATATTTATATTATGTATATGTATATAATCTGTTTTTCTTACTTCCAAATGTCATTTATTATCATTTAAGCTAATTAAATTGACCACCACAATTAATTAGCTTTGAGACAATCAAGTTTTGTTATACCAATATAAATGTGTCGGCATAGTAGAAAGACTATACAATATAATTAACCGATCAAGAAAATATTTAAGTATTTTACAAAAATGCGAGAAGCTGCTGAAACAAAAGGAAGGTTATGTATAAAGAATTTGTACTGAATGATTCGTTTGATCGAGAATATTAAATTGCAGATTTATCAGCTCAGACTTTATAAGTAGAGTGTCAATGTCCTTATGGGCGAAATGGATATATGTATCCTGTTTTGTAAGGGTATGCAAGAAGCAGCAAGATTACATAACGGACACAACTGGCAGACCCTGATGACAAATATCTCTGTGGTCGTCGGTCAGCTGCTATAGCAATATTCAACCCTCGACCAGTCATTCAAGATGGGTGGGAGTGTCCAAGTTTTGGGCTCTTTATATTAATTTAATTGTACTGATAAAGGCTTTGGTTATCATTCTCGCATAAGTGGGGGAATAAGGGAAATCTGATCTACGTAAGCACCTGGCCTTTGCCTGAATAATATTAAAGCCAAACAGCACGCGTCGCCTTTGTCTTTTCGTTATCGTTATCGGTATCGCTGCTGTGCATGCATATTCGTATGTATGTATGTATGAATGCCTGTGTCTCCCTATGTTTGTGTGCGTTGATGTGTGTGTGGGTTATGTAAAAGAAGATTCTAATTTATTTGAACTTTTCTTTTTTGCGAAAGGATGGGGAGTACGTGAACAAATTCCCAGACAAGGACAAGCTAAATAACAGACATATAGAACGAGATCCATGTCAATCCTGTCCAAATCTGCTGTATATGGTAGACAAACCTGGGCTTTAATTGTGGCAGGGGCCGCATCACGCGCCTCTACATTCAGACCCAGACCCAATTGCCTGAGCTGGCGGTTAGGAGCAGATGCAAATGGTTTTGCGTAATGTATATGGTTTTTTTTTTTGTTATTTTTTGGGTTGTTTGGTTGTTTATAGTTGTTGGTGGAAACAAGAAACAGAAACAAAATTATATTATGTCCATTGTTAGTTGATATATTTCACTATTATCCAATTGAATGGTTTTTGGGATAGGGGAGGCAGATGAAACTGAGTCAGGTGCCAAATTCAAAAATATGCCTTCCCGAAAGTGTCGGTTTTATTTTGTTACACATTTTATTCTTACAATTTTCTGTATGAATCTAGCAGCCATTGTATTATGTATTTAATTTCTTCTAAACTTCTTTGCACTTAATTTGCGCCCGCCGTAGTCGCCACCTTGCGGAAAACTAGCAAATCTAAAATTGGCGAGTTATCGGTATTTTTATCATTCGGTGTAGTGTGACCACACTTTTCACGGAAATTATGATTTTTAAAAAATGATAACTAAATAGAATGTTAGTCAAGTTCAAGGATTTGTCGGTCTTATTTTATTCATATCAAGAAATTTACAAAAGTTTATTTTATGATGTCGGTTAAAAAATGGTACTGCAATGTTTTTTCTCGGTACGCTTTATTCATTTTTAACACAGCTGGCAGCACCAAATAGCAGTTAAGCGTGCTGCCACCTGGTCGCAAACCCGTAGCAAAGAATATGAATTTTTAGAAGTACGCAAAAGGCACTGAAAATTTTCAGTTGGTTTCTTATGAATTTCCGTAAATCATATTTCGGCAGGGTGGCAACACTGCTCAACGTTTGTTAATCATTGTCGTCTTTAGTAATTTGCTTAAAAGTCACAGTTTTATGAAAATCCCAAAATTCGCGCTACTATAGTTACAAATAAATTAGGAAATAGATGCACCCAGCCTAATTTACAAATTTACTGGTTACTTAACTTGTAATCGATATATTTGCTTCTTGTTATCGATGGTTCATAATCAAGTTTTTGCAACCCTGTTTCCACAGTTTAAATTAATTTTGAGCATTTTGCACGGCGTTTTTCCGAAAAAGAAATGATTAAAAGTCCACTAATTAAGTAAAATTAAAGTGCAAATTAAACACAACTTCGCCTTTCCTTGATTAAAATTCAATAAACATTTAGTGGTAGCGGCAAAAGTGGATGAATCCAAAAGACTAGCAGAAACGGCAGACAAAGCTACGCTACGGTTGTTACAGGCAAAGTGCGCTGTGAACACACTCACATACACGCACACACACAAACGCACGGTCTTCGTCGTCGTCCACAGGCAGGCAGAGAATTATACGCGAGTCGTTTTTTTCGCGTTTCAGTTTTGGTTTTAGTTACCTGCGCGCAACAACCCCGGAGTTTAAGTGTTGAGTGGGAGCCTGTAGTGCCGAGTCCTGCTCGCCAGAGTTTCAACAAATTAATTGAAAAGGGGGGCAGTGACAGGGTAGAAAGGGCAAGGGATCGGACAAGCTAATACAAATTGATTGTGAAAGCGTCGTAACCCGTATCCGTGGAACATCTCTATAATTTTTCTGCTCTCATTTAGTGGCATTCACACTATCAAAAGGCGGCGCGGTTTTCATAGCCTTTTCTTTATTGTGTTTCATTGTGAAGAAACCAAGCTGCATCAGCCAGGCGAATTCATAGGTAAGATGAAATTTTGATGCAAATAAAATGAAAAAATTTTGCCAAATGCATCTCCTTCAAAAATCTCAGCTGGCTTGACCAACACACATATACGCACACACACCCACAAAGGGACACATGTACACTCTCACATATACACATTCGCTCGCATTTCTTACCCATACACGTACACATATACTCGCACACACTCGCTCGTCTGCGGTTGTTCATGGCAAAGTGCGACTGGCTCAGAGGCACCGCCAACTCTCGCTCAAACGCTTTCATCAAAGAGTTTCTATTTAATGCAATATAATAATTTTTTTTTTTGCTCATTTTCCTTTACTGATTGTGATTACTTTTTGTAGTGTTTTTAAATTCACAGTGATCTTAGGTATTTTGGTGAATTCGTTTGAGTTTTGTTTTTGACTTTTATACCTTAAATCGGAGAAATATAAATCCAGCACACTGGAGAAGCAAAATAAACGCGCCCAGCTTATACGCGATAAAATGGTGCTGGCCGAGCGCAACACCACAGATGTGGTACGCAATGGACGCCGTTCCCGTGGACCCAGCCCCAATACTCATACGAGTGGCGGTGGCAACGCTGGCAGTGGCGGCGGCGGCTTGGGCAATCAGTCTGCTGGTGTTGGAAGCGGTGGCGGTTCTGGTGGCGGTGGCGGTAACTCAACGAATGCTTCGGGCAATGAGAAGGCTGCCACAACAAACGCACCGGGTGCGGGTACACCAGAGAGTTCCGATGATGATAATTGTAAGTAGTCGAAACTCAAAATGACTAATTTATGACTAATTCGACTTCTCCACTCTTCACCATCTGCTGTATAGCGACAAAACGCAATGGCAAGTCCAAGGCCAAGCAATCTGAATATGAAGGTAAGATAGTTAATTTAATAAGATATAAATTTCCTCAACTGGATGCTTAACTGAAAGGTTTTTTTACTTTTTCAGAGAAAATTCGAGTGGGACGTGATTATCAAGCGGTGTGCCCGCCGCTTGTTCCCGAAGTGGAACGGCGTCCCGAACAGATGAACGAGCGAGCTTTGCTGGTGTGGTCACCCACAAAAGAGATTCCAGATTTAAAGTGTATGTGTAACATTTCTTCAGTAGATGCCAATTATTATTATTATTTTTTTTTTTTTCTAATTTTCAATCTGATATATTGCAGTGGAGGAATACATTTCGGTGGCCAAAGAGAAGTACGGCTATAATGGTGAACAGGCTTTGGGTATGCTCTTTTGGCACAAACATGATCTAGAGCGGGCCGTCTTGGATTTAGCCAATTTCACACCCTTTCCTGACGAATGGACCATCGAGGATAAGGTATTGTTCGAGCAGGCATTTCAGTTCCATGGCAAAAGTTTCCATCGCATACGCCAGATGGTAAGTTTTACATACTTGAAACACTTCAATTATTTGAGCTCTCGATGAAATTCACATTAATCCAAATAGCTGCCTGATAAATCCATTGCCAGTCTGGTAAAATATTATTATTCATGGAAGAAAACGCGTCATCGCAGCAGCGCCATGGATCGTCAGGAGAAGGCCATTAAAGCGTCTGTTAAAGATGGCTCCGAAAATGGCAGCGAGGTGGGCAGCAATGAGGAATCTGATAATGATGATAAGGTAATTATCATTTAGTATTAAAAAAAATGAAAAAAGATAACCAGACTCTACCCATCCATGCATCCATATATCTATACATCCATCCATCGATCCATCCAATCACACAGAACACATTTATGATAATTACAAAGCGAACGAATGAAGCCTCTCCTCCTCGTCACACACTCTAGGGTTTAAATCACATCCAAAATTTTCCCCTAAGCCACATCCAAGCGGGTTTTCATGCACATAGTATTATATTATAATGCCTATATAGATATATAGTATATATTATATTTAAGCCTATATACATATAAGTTGTTGGTTAACTAATTGAATTAGTTTTTATATCTGGACAAAAAGAAAAAGGAAAGAAAAACAATACACACAATTTTTTTTTAATGGTTTTGTTTAAATTATAACAAAAATCATAAATTATGTGGAGAGTATACAGGCGCGAGCATTGAATTTAATATATACTTAAATATATATACATATTATTTATATAGGAACGGAGGTGGCAAAAATTTCATATATGTATAGTCAATGCCTATATATGATCTAATAATTCGAGTAGTTTCAAGTTTAATTGATAGAATATTGAATGCCTAACACCATCGTTCCTTTATAAAAATCTATGTATATATGTGCAGTATATTGAGGTTTTATTTTTAAATTTCATTTTTTTGTTTTTTCATCCAAATCCATTTTGGATCAAGTTTTCAATTAATAATACATATATAGAAGGAGAAGAATAGGAACTACGAAAAAAAAAACAGTGTCATTATCAGAATTCTCAGTTTATAGAAGATCTCGTTGGTGTAGTAATAGATTACATAATTTGAGTAAGATATAGCCTATATGTACATTTATATATCTCTATATAATGCACTGTATATTATTAGTTAATGCTAAGTTGGTTTAATTTGTTCAACTAACATCTGTTTTCTGCTATATCTTTATCTGCTTCTATATATACATAGATTTAGTATTGGTAGGGTCTTTATTTTTTTTTTTCTCTTTCATTTTCTTATTTTCCTTTGATCTGTTTCTTTTTGTGTTTTGTTTGTTGTAACTTAACATACATCCCATTCATCGATTCTTTCAGATAATCGTCGTGCCTGCATACCTCTCATAAAGGCATTTCAAAACCACACACACATATACAGAAATACGCAAATATATATATACTATATAAATATATATATATATATATATATGTATATATGCATGTAAATATGTGTATATATATTTATATATATTTCTATATATTATATATGTATATATATATAAATACTAATGCCAAAACCAAATTATTGACCATCATCTATAAGACTTATCAATACATATACAGACAAACCCACACACATACATTTACTAGTTAAGATTATGTATTTTTCGATCGGATGATTTTTTCGATTTTATTAGTCTTAAGAATTTTAGTTATGACCTAGAATAGAGACTAAGCCAACGGATGAGACAGATGAGTGATAATAGCACTTGATTTTGTTCTTTGTTTGCTGATATATATATATATATATATATACATATGTATATTTATGCATATATATACATATATATTAGATATATGATTTTAAACAATTTTTTTTTTATTTCGTATGCTAATTTATTTTAAATAACTAAGTAGTAACCGTTTAGTTTTATGACCTTAATTTTATATCTAAAGATTTATAAATTTATATAAAATTGATTTGAAATTTGTATAAAATTGATTTGATATTTGTATAAAGTGAGCGAAATCGAAACCCAATTCATTTAAATGGTTCCATTTATACCAAAAACACATATACACATTCACACACACAATCGCATACAGAGAGAGAGAGAGATTAATTGATAATTGCTATTACAAATAAATTGCATATATCTTGTTTGTTAAGAGAAGATAATGACCAACCAACAATTTATATGTGTTTCTTATTCCCCACGAAAGTAACCAAAGATAAAAGATCGTTGTCCACTTTCATTAGTTTTCGTTAAATTTAACAGTAGCCGATAACCGATGACCGATATATCAATACATAACTCTAATATTAAGAATCATATCATGACACATTCATCTATCCTATACACACACATACACACACACACAGACGCACACCAGATGTCAATCCTTTCCTTTTCCATAACCAGAGTTTGACTGATTTTAAAGTATTTGCCACATTTAATTACTAAAAAAAAAAAGAAATTGTCAGCGTTACGAAAACGTTTTCTTTTAGTCCTTTCCATTTGGGGTTTATTATTGTGTTTGCTTGTTACTCGTTGGTAGTTCCCGTTACTCGCTGAAACCCATTGTTATTGCTTTTTCTAAATATTAAGCTACAACAATAGAACAAAACCCCGAAAAGTGAGAGAGACTGAGAGAACGAGTGGGGCGCGGAAGAGAGAGAGAGAGAGAGATAAATAATGGATATATTTCCCCTTTTTAATATTGTATGTACATATGTTTTTTTTTATATATAGTATCTTAAGCAAGTCCTTTTTGACAAACAGACTTAACGATACACACGCAACCTTACATAAACACACACACACACACACATACAACACACAGAGACACACACACACACACAGCCTTTCAGGCCTATCCATACGCAGTCAAAAAAGCAGCAGAGCGAGAGAGTTGCAAAATCAATCTATACATATAAATATAAAACATTTAATTGAGTTTAATTAAAAATGAATGATTCAGAAGAATATGAAGAGGCACATACATACATACATATATACATACATACAAATATTGAGTTGATAATTGTTTAGTTTTCATTTGTTTTTTTGAAACGTGTTTAATTATTGTCTTTCTTTATAGTTATAATTTCCTTTTATTGTAATTATTTGTTTGTTTGTGTGACATTCTGTAGTTGGGGCGAGGGGAGAGGACCAGGGAGGGGAAAGCGGGTGGTTTGGGTGCCTTACACTTGTCTTACTCTTTATGTGTAATACAACAAATAGAACAAAAACTGAAACTAAAGCAACCAACAACTACGTTTTTTTTCTCTTCTCTTTGCATTTAACTGTTAACAAAAAAAAAAAAAAAAAAAATAATAATAAAACACACACACACAAACTGTCCGAAATTCAAAATGCAAAAAACATTTGACATTATTTGTCTTCGAATCGAATCGAATCGTATCGCTGCTGCTGCTATTTGCGATTGCGTTTGGCTTAATTGATCCAAACTCGAAAAATATACAAAAAATATTTCAATACCAACAAAAAATAAAAAAAATTCATAAAAAATTTATAAAAAAAAAAATACCTGAGTGCAGAAGGGGCACAATAGCAGCAACAACAATAACAACAACAGCAGCAGCAACAGCAATAATAATAACAACAACAGTAGCAACAGCAACAACAACAACAGTCAAGTGACTAGCAACCAGATGATAACAGGCAACAGCAATGGAGACAACGGAAACGGAAATGGCAACATGAATAGTATCGGCAGTGGCAATGGCAATGGCAATATCAGTGGAGGTGCTCAAGCTGCAATTGGTGGTGGTAGTGGTGGTAATGGTGCTGTTGGTATTAACAGCAGCAACAACAACAATAACAACGAACTGGATGCAGATCAATTATGCATTTATACTAATACACATGGCGATGATATACTTGGCTTTGGCATAGCTACCGATGCATTGGCAAATGGCGGCGGGGATAACAACAACTCGCTAATCTATGATGGCAACTCGCCCAATCAGCGTCGAGTAGTGGGCGGTTTCTGCAAGAATTGTAATGTGGTCTGTCACATTTTGTTCGATTCGCCATTGGGGCGAATGTGTAAAAGTTGTCACACGCATTGGAGGTAGATATTTCATCATATATATATAGATATATATATACATAAATATATTATATATAAAAAAAACATATATCTATGTATATATCGATTAATACATATATAAATATGTATATATATATATATATATCTGTGTGTGTATATATACGCTAAGTTGTTCAATCTGAGCTAATGCAAAGTTTTTCTCTCCCCCTCTCTCTCTCTCTCTCTCTCATACACTTTATCTCCGTATCTTTCTCTACCCATTCCTGAATTGTTTGTTGGTTTGGTATAAAAATGATAAAAAAAAATTAATTGAAAATGACATGTCACACACGCACACACATTCACATATACACACACATACACGCAAACACATCGCACACACAACAACAAAATCCATGTACAATATGTACATCCATTCACGGGGTACTTATCTAGACGCACTGGCAATCGTCGTCCAATTTCTGGCCCGGAGAGCACTACACCAAAACGTTCCACCCATAATAGCGCCGCTGCTGCAGATCGCTCAAAGCGTAAACCCCCCAAGGGAATGTATATCAATCATGATGATCTCACTGCTTTGGCCAGTTGCAAGAATCCCAGAGAGTATCTATCCGAAGGTGATCGGAAAATAGCCGCCCTAATGGCAGAAGTAAGAAATTTTATTTTACTTAGTTTTTATGCATAATTTTCGAGTTAAGAAACAGAAATTAGAAATTAAACAAAAACCTAAAATGCAAGTGACGCATCGGGGTCACCATTGTAGGAAAAAATGTATTTAGAATCAATCATATTATGTACACAACATACACCAACCCAATCCAATCCAACCACAAGACGCATTCCATTCATTCACATTCATTTATGTATTCAAATCCCATGCATTCAAATCAAACCGTTTCACATTCCAAGAAAGAATAGAAAAAAGAAAAGAAAACCTGCAACCTCCTTTAATGACCCATTACAGATACAAAAGAATAGGCAACTAATGGAACAGTTGGATAAAGATTGCGAGTCTATCAATGTCGATGAGGGTGCAACCGCTAAAGCAGCGTCCAATACATCTGAAGGAAACACAACCACCACCACTGCCCAGCCGCGTATCTCAGCCCGGTGGACATCAGATGAGACCCAAGTGGCCCTATTGGCCCTACGTGACTATGGCAAAAACTATTCGGTAAGCGAAAGTATTTTAATATTTAATGACTAGATTATTAAACCGGATCTTTTATATAGATGATAGCCAAGGTTGTTACCACCAAAACGGAGGCGCATGTGCGAACCTTTTATGTGAACAATCGACGTCGCTTTAATCTCGATCAGATTGTTAAAGAATATGAGGCTGCCAAATCTGAGGAAACTGGAACAGAGGAACATACCGATGCGGCAGCAGTAGCAGCAGCAGCAGCGACAGCAGCAGCGGCAACGGCAACGCCAGTCATTGTTGAAAGTGGAGCCATTCCTGTTACCGTTGGAGGTGTTGACTTGTCTTCGGGGGATAAAAAATCATTGGTTAATGATGTTAGCGAGAGCAGCAGTAATAGTGCACAGGAGTTGCATGTGAAAAAAGATGAACAAAAGAAGAAGCCCGAATTGACAGTTGCCTCTGCCTCATCTTCACCATCAACCACCACCTCCAATTCCTCCAACTCGGTGACAACTAGTGCCGCTGCCACAGTAACAGTCGATAATGGTTCATCTTTGGCTACATCCTCGCCGCCTGCCCTAGGTACTACTAAGCCGAATGCTAACAATAATGCTCCATCATCTACTGCCACCATTACCATTATGGATGAATCCGATACCGCAACCAATTCAAGCAGCGATGTGGCCACAAATAGTACCAACAATGCTGCCGGCGGTAACGGTAACGGCAACGGTGCTACCTCATCCTCATCGATATCTAGCGTTATTACGACACCTGCCAAATCCTTGTCCTCGAGTAGCCACAACGAACGCGATAGCGAAGAGTCCTCATTTTCGCTCAAGTCCAGTTCTGTTGGCACGGGAAGCGGTAAACGCGAAAGACCCGCAGAGGTAGGCTACACTTTTTTATAAATATATATATACATAGAGATCTATGTCTATATATACATAGCAAGTTTTCTGTTGAATTTTAGCGAATTCGCTATAAAAATTGATTCTTTAAGTTTGCGTGTATATAGATTATTTTTCAGTGAAATTGGTATATATATTATTATAGCTTTTGGTCCTTTGGACTTTGATTTATTTGATACACTTTGATAAATATTGCCAGACATATATATATATATATATATACATATTGACTTTGCTTATTTTGCTGATATTTTATAATTGTAAAATATTTCATATATATATCCTTTCGATTTATTTTACATAGAACACTGCCGATCAGCCACCAACTAAAGTAATTGCACTTAGCACCAGCAGCAGCATCAACAACAGCAGCAGCAGTAGCAGCAACAGCAACAATAGCAGCAGCAGCGCCATTCCCACCGTCGCCGATGTCTCTGTCCCTGGCAAGTGAGTGGGTGCCAGACGCTACGGACTCCCGATTTGTTCAACAACCTAAAATATATATCAGTATATATATATATATATATATATATATATATATATTTACTCAGCGAATGTCTTGGGCATCTATCATTGAGATGCTGCTAGTAGTTGTCGCTAGCATAATTTTTTTTGTCTGCCCCCATACCAGCGAAAGGAGCAACAATGAATCCGTGGATAGCAGGCATCCTGAATCCTGCACTATCTGAACCTATAACATAGTTAGTTTTTCTTTCTTTTTTTCCTGTTTTTTTTTTTTGTTTGTTGTTTTTGACTTAAACTTGATATTATTTGTGGTTTAATTCGTCATTGATTGGGAACGCATTTACAGATTTCGAAAATATATGGACAAATAGCATCACAATATGATAACTTGATGGCCCCCGATTGGGCAGTCAATTGCAACATATAACTTTTTTATACATAATGTATACCATATATATTCTATATATATATATATATATGGTTTTATATATATTTTTTTTATTATGGATTAATGTTAATTTCGATGTTTTCCTTTTATGTTAGTGGGTGGCATGAGAAATTTTGCACTTAGCAGTGGACAAAAAGTTACTACTAAATCTTTAGGTAATAAATAATATGATTAATATTAATATTACCAAATTATACATGTATAAAACAAAAAACATTATACGCAGAAGATAACTGACACAAGTTTTTTTTTTTAATCAGCTGTAATTTAGCATAAAATGTAATTGAGGGAAAAAAAGATAAAGAAAGAACAAAAACAAGAAAAAAAAGAAACTGAAAAAATATATATAAAATAAGCAAAGAAAAACCAGTTCAATCGATGAAAAAGAGGAGAGCGGAAAATGTGTTGGCTCCTAGTTTCATTTGCGTATTTTTGTTAGAATAATTCAAATATACCAATAATGAATCACACACATACAGATACACAGGCGACATGCGTTTACAAACACAAATAATAAATATGTATTAAATAAATAAATATTCAATTGGTGTTTATTTTATTTTCATTATTTTTGCTTTTGTATTTAAAGCTAAACGAATTATTGAATAGTGAGAATATATTAGCTTGAATTCATCTTTTAGCATTTAACTTGAACAAGACTTGGATAAACTAATGAACTAAAGATCGGAATAGATTAGGCAAGTATAGATATTTTATATATAATAATGGAAATTTATTAAAGTTATTAACCATTGATTGTCATTCGGACTTTGATCGAAACACTAATTGTTGTAATATAAATTTTAGGGATGATCCTAGCCCAAGGAAACAGATTTATTTATCGTTGTTGGTTTAATATCCTTATTTCCATTAAGTCATTAGTTGACACTTGAAAATGTTTGATGTTTGATGATCGTTAATATACATAGATCTCAGTCGCCCTTTGTTGAAGTGATAGACAATTTGTATGAACTTTCTTTTTTTTTTTTTGATTCCTTTCATAATTTTTTACTTTTAACTTAAAAGTAGGTAAATTACAAAATTCTTGGGCCAAGGCCAGTGATAAAATAAAAAGTCAGCGTAAGAGCATAGTTATACATTGCCTTACAGCGAGCAATGTTTTTTAATCGATTGATGCGCCTCAGTTGCCTAGGCGGTACCCAAGCGACTAACAACTCCGACTGCGATTGCGATGATCTGTTGTTCCGTGAGCCGGTAATACTGAATGTCTATGATCTGGTTAACACAAATGAATACACGATGCCACTGGGTCTGGGCATCTTTCATTCGGGGATACAGCTGTATGACACTGAATATTCCTATGGCGGACATCGGCATTCGATCACTGGCATCTTTGAGATCCAGCCCTGCAATGGGCAAGCTGCTTTAGGAGATGCTTGCCGATATCGTGAGAGTGTATTTCTTGGATATACACAATTTAGTAGCGCAGAGGTTAGCCGCATTATCGATCAGTTGGGACAATTGTATTTGGGCAATTGCTATCATCTAACTAATAATAATTGCAATCACTTTTCCAATAATTTGGCCAAAATTCTATGTGACCGTGGTATACCCGGTTGGGTTAATCGATTGGCTCATGTTGTGGCCTGCGTACCGTTTTTGGATCGTTGTCTACCGAATGAATGGCTGAGTCCTGTTAGTCCTTGAGCCAAGCCAAGAAAAAATATTAATGATATATAGCAAATGCGAATACACTGAAGTTAATTTTATGCGTTTCCTATAATTTGTGCGCACAATATAATTTGCCCTTCGTTTTTATTATCGAAAAGTATCCACTAATTACTGGACAATAATTATTTCACAGATTTTGGATTAGACCAAAGATGAAAGCGCCTGCAATAGAGTTTAAGAGACATCGGCCTTTAAAGCAGTATTATTTACCCTTTACCCAGCAATCCTTTAGGAATCGTCAAGTAACATTCCTGCAATAGACTTTCTTTTCTCCAGAAATTCTTAAGGAATTTGCATGTGGAATTTGCACACATTACAAAACAGAATCTGTCAACGAGGAATTCCTTAAGAAATTTCGGAAGTGCATACATTGTTTCTCTGGTATTTCTTGGAAAAATGTATGTAACCGGAACGCCAGGCTAACTTTAGTTAGCAGTTCTATACTCTTGCCAATTCTCCATTTGCAGGAAGGAAAGGCAGGAATCCTACAAGCCAAAGCTAATATGGCCAAATCCAACTTGAAGTGAAAGGTGAGGTTCCTTCCAATGATTTGACGTAACAACATTAACGTATCTCTCGTAGTTCTCTAAGTTGGTTATTTTTTTTAGCCTTTTTTAATGAAATTATGCATTAATGTCAACTCTAGTAAAATACAACTTTAAAACTTTTAAAAGTTAAAAATAAGAAAAATTTTTTTTAAATTTCAACAGCAAAAGTTAGTTTTCCTTTTAAGCTTTTCATTATCTGCCGAAATTAGACGGAATTGGACCTATGTAAAGTAGATTTTCATTCGAAGGACTTGTACGATATCCTTTACGCTGTAAGTTGGCTATCTTTTTACAGATTTCATAAATTACATCAATGTTATAGCTGTTGTGTATTATAAAACACAATACTACTACACTACACTAATGTTTTATTAATTAATCTTTTTTTTTATTTATTCAGTGGAAAAATTATATTATTAAAAATTGCCAATTAACGAGTCGAAAATTAATTTTTCGGATTCTTGCATCAATTAGAAGATATTATAAAGATATAGTCTTGCAAAATTAATCGCAACTAGCCTAAATTGTAGCCTGCCGCAGTTAAGGTTCCATCAAAGGACTTTTCCTGTTTTTAATTGATGTCCTGTTCATGAGCTAATATTCATAATTAGTTTAGGCTCTATTTTAGCCACGTTTAAGTCGTTTTCAAAACTTTTTACTTGAATGTCAATTAAAGGGATGCGATTCAATTCATATTCATATATTAAGGCAGAATCATAAGAATATATAAAATTAATTTACAACAAGTTTATTGCTTAAGAAACAAAAACTTTATTAGAACAGAAAACCTTCTTCTACTTATCCAACTGATAAATCTTGATGGAAGTATTTATAAAAATGCCAAACTGACAATTACTGAATTTTTAAATAAATAATAATTAAGTCAGAACGGGATGTTTTCAATATTTAAAATGCCTGTGAAAAGTTAAAAGAATGCTTTTGGTTCTAAACCCTCTGAGTAGATTGCGACAATCCAAACAGAGGGATATATCAACTCACCTCATCTTCAAAAATATACCTAGTTTATATAATCGAATTAAATGCGCTTACAAACTTGTGACCAAATTGTATATACCCTTTTTGCAAGGGCAAATTAATTAACCGAAAATTAACCCTGGATTTCCAGTGAGCCGTTGCGCTACTTGCATTCCAACAAGACAGAGTCCCAATTATTTTGACTTTGTTTATTTTTTTGTAAATCTGCTGAAAAAATTGTTTTGTTTCCCGAACTCGGTTGATGGCGATATTATGTCGAGGGAAAAGTCAGGGAATCATTAATCAAGAAATTCTATTACCGATCGGCACCAATTGGAAAGGCAAGTATAAATATATGTATATGCATCTATATATTTATTCTACCTTCCGATAGTGTTTCATATGTAATTATATCTAAGGGTAACCAAAATGTATGTAACAGGCAGCTCAAATCATTTTCAACCGAATAAAGATATATACATATGTATATACAAAATATCCTTAATCGGGATCAATAGGTGATCTACATATAGAAGCCAGAGCTATCAAAATTAGCATGCAATTCTGCCTTATGCAAATCAAGATATATCGAAAAAGCTAACTTCGGACTTGCCGAAGTGTGTATACCCTTGCAAGTTTAGACTATTTTTGTACATTTTCCGTCACCGTCAGTTGCAAAATTTAAAAATGAGTTCTGTAAATGCAAAGTTAAAGCAAAAATTTAGATAAAATTAAACTAGATAGTAAGTATATCTTGCAGTATTCCGATTCGACTTTTTTAAACTTGACAAACATACGTAGACATATAGAAAGCTGATCAACCAAATTTCACCCGTATAGCTTAAAATTTAAGGCAATATTGAGCAAAGAAACAGACTGATGGATAATCGAATTAGCTGTTGATGCTGATCAAGAATATATATACATATACATATGTATATGTGATGGGTTCGGAAATGCTTATTTCTATGCATTGGAAACTTCTTAACAGTTTTATAATACCCTCTGCAAGGGTATAAATGTAAATACTAGCGCATTATTATTATTTTAGTATGAATTATATAGCCAAAATATATAAGTTGGTTAAATTTAAATCAAATCGGGCAATAAGTAGCCGAGAAATGGATTGAACTAACAGTTCAACATGTTAAAAGAGTGAGCGAGATGGCATTTGTTCGCCATTGTTTTAAAATTCGACGGATGGTGCGCTAGTGTGTTGATTTACTGATAAGACTGAGCGAGATAGAAGCATGTAAAGAGTATTTATATAACTTTAAATTAAATTAATAAATACCAATTGCAAGATAGTTTTGGATTTGTTTTAAAAAATTTCGAATTTCCTTGTAAACTTTTATATAAGAAATTTTAATTATAATAAATAAATTTCAAAGACGCAACTTTCTCATTATATATCTATAATGATTTCTATATAATGAAGTATTTTGTAAAGGGTATTACTTTCACTTTTTTGATCGATTTGAATGGGACTATTATTAAATAGTTCCGCTTAGGCTTATTTATACCTTATTTTGATTAAAACCAAATATTAACCTTGTTACTAGCTTCTGACTCATATTACTGCTGTTTGTGTCTGAGTCTCTCTGTGTAGGATACTTGGGAACTTTGGATTGCCATTTCCTTGGCGCCAATCAATGACGCCGCAACTCCTCCGTCTCCTCCATCTGACACTTAAGTCAACAAATCAACTATATCTGATTTCGGCTGGAATATTTGTGCTGATATTTGCGTTTTATTGTAAATCGCCCCCCTACCATTTCCCCTATCCCTTATTTCAGTTTTTTTTTTTTTTTTTTTTGTTTTTGAAGATGCACTCGGAGAGGGATTCGGATTCCCCTTGTTGGTTCTTATTTACATTTTGTTTGTTATCATTGAAGAAATTTTTTTGTATTGCACATTTTCTTCGTTTTCCTTTCATTTCTTTTTGTCATCTTTTGCGGTTTTCGTTAATTGCTTTTGAAATAATAAATGAAATAGAGTTATCAACTTTTTGTATCTTTTTTTGAGTTTTTTTTTTGTTTCTTTATTTTTTTTCGTTTTTTGTTTTTGTCTTAGTACGTTTTATTATGTTCATTTTTGGCATAATTTATTAAACATGTTGTCCTTTTTTTTGTGTGTGTGTTTAAATATATATAGTTGATGCATTTGTTGTTGTTGTCTTTGTTTTCTTTTTTTTTTTCTTTTGTTTAGTTTAGTGTTTTAGTTTAGTATTATAATTAAATATAACTTGTTATATGCATTGCTTAGCTAAAAAAAATCCACTTACAATTAGTTTACACATTGTTGAAATAGTTAGATAGTTTTCATTTTGGTTTTTCTTTTTGTGTGTGTGTATTGCTATGGCTTGAAGGATCGAGCAAAAAAAAAAACATTTTCGTTATCCTGCAATTGGTATGTGCTTAAAGGGGGGGGATCGGGGTGGAGGCTTAGGGCAAGTGATAGGGGGCGCTGGGTAATTGCTATTTATTTTTTCCATTGCGGTAACTTCCCTTGGCAGATCTTCAACTCCATTAAATATGGATTCCTGAACGCAATCCCTTGGTTTCTTTGAAATGAGGCGACTTTTGTTCACATCAGATAACTACATACATACATATATCATGTGTTTTCCTTTGGAAGTAAAGGATAATCGAATGTAGGATTATGGAACTGCAATGTTACCTATAATAACTTCGGTTTGCCGAAGATAGCTTCCGATATCTTTATACATATGCGATTTGGATCATGATCAAGTTGCTCAGTGAGAGAGTGAGACATACAGATAGATAGATAGAGAGAGAGAAAGAGACCAAGAGAGGGATGAGAGTGAAAGAGAGAACGAGAAATTGCAATTCCGTTTGGAAGGGTTCGCTGCTGTAGGATTGCCACCCATTCTTTCTTTTTTTTTTTGTTCTAAACAACCTGTTCTTATGCTATATATATATATATATGTATTTGCGGAATCTGTATATATCATAATTATCGTATTTTATATATATATATATTTATTTCTATATATATATATATATATAGTACAATTTACTTTTCATATCGTTTTAGTTTCCGTTTTATAATGTCATGCTAAAATCTCAATACACAATTTTGCTTAATTGCTATACGACTAGAGTTGTTGTTGTCCTACTATATTTATATATATTTCTATATATGTATATATATATATACATATATATGTATATCGACATATATACATATGTATATGTACACACATATATATATATATATATATATATATATATAGTAAATCAAAAAAAAAAAAACAGAAAAAATATCAACAAGTCTTATAAAGTACAATACACTGTGGCCTCGATCTTGGCCTTCGTCAAACTTCAAAGTAAAAATATAAGGTTTTCTTTTTTTTTTTTCTTTAACTTTTAGATTTGAATTCTAGTTACATACAATCTGTTATATATATATATATTTAAAGAGAAAGAGAGATAGTGAGAGAGAGACAGAGAGAGAGAGGTGGGGGTAGTGCAAAAGAATTGGTTAAGGAGATGGACAGAGGTAAGGTTAAGGTTGTGGGTGTGGGTGGGTGGGTAGAAAATACATTTTGGGAGAAAAGTATGACGCCTTCGGTTTTAAAATATCACCTCTTCCATTAGATAACACTTGGATTTTAGGCAATATTTTAAAAGAAGTCGTCAAAGGTTTTTGATTATGTTTGATATTGCAGCATTGGTGCCGATAAATTCGGATGATGTGAGCTATTCATGCGCAATGCGGATAAACTTTTGTTATACCATTCATCCTCGGGTGACATGCCTGGAAAAAAAAAGATAAAAAAGAAAATATATAAAACAGTTGTTAAGTGCGAATCGAATTTATTAAATCAACATTTTAGTTAGGCGTTTGGCATTTCCTTGAAGCGGAAATTTATACAAATCTCTTTACTAGGCATACACAAACAGAACTCCCCTCTACACACACACACACACAAAGACACACACACACACACACACACATACATACACTTTTACCATATCTCTCGCTCTCTCTCTCTCTGTTACTATATATTGCTGATTATTTAGTAAGAAAATTTTCTTATGCTGCCCGTCCGGAAATTTATTTCATTTCTTCGGCGTCTCCATAATATCCGGGCAAGATTCACCTTGTCTTCACCTTCAGTTACTTACAAGTATATAAATATATATGTACATATGTATATTATAAAAATATTGTATATAGAACCTAATGCCAAATGTTGGTATATACTATATACATACATACATACATACATACATATGTATATACATACACGTATACAGTCTGGTACAGAGTCACACCGAACTCCTCCTCTTTCATTAATTACATGGAATAGGAATTGCAATAAATCTCACATAAACAAAATGCATATTTTATTACTCTAGTAAATGGAAATGTATTAAAGCAAAAGGAACAAAATTCTAATAATTATGAAATTAAATAAATTCTTCATATATACATATGTATATGTATGTATATTTCATTTCATTTAAATTTATATTGATTTTGTTTAGGCCAGGCCAGGGCAATGATTATGCCATTTTTGCATATGTATTTAGCTCAAAAGCTTCAAAGGCTCAAGTTTTGAAGGGAGAGAGAAAGATTGAGACCCATACACACACACACACACACACACAGAGAGAGGCGATTTTAAGTTTGAGATCGAGAGAGTGGAAGTTGGAGTGTTTTGAGAGAAGAAAGCTTTATTGCACACGAAAAGCTTTACTGATCGCTGTTGATCGATTTGCAATCGATGGATTTTATAATTCATTAACAGTCAAACAGCGAAAGGCATAGGACGAAAAGTTCTTCTAGTGATCAAATAAAATTAAATTAAATAAAGTGATAATTAATAATAATTCACTGCATTTTGGTGAGTGACAAAAATTATAAAATAATTTACATAATTTTCAAGCACAAGTGATAAATTTTCAAACATTTCAAATAATAAACCATAAATCATTTGATTTTAAATCAAAATAATGTAAATGTTTGTGTTAAATTTTGAAAAAAATCTACGAAATTCTCTTAACTAAAAATAAAGTTATTAAAATTGTGTCGGTAAGTGTTGGAAAGGTGTGTAAAAAGTAAAAGCTATGATTTAAAAAAGATCTATATAAAATCAGACTAGTTTAAGGGGAAACTTACCCATGGAATCCTGACGCACACCCACTGAACCCATATTCGTGCTATGAGCCATTGAGAAGGGTTGCGTCATGCCCGGATAAGAGGAGGCACCCATTTGAAATAAATCCTTTAATGATAAAAAATATATTTATATATGTACATATATAATATAAAAAATATTAAACTCACCTGTGGATAGCGATTCATTGTATTATGATGTGGATATGGCTGATAGCCTCGTGATACACTATAGCCTTGTATATTCCTCATCATCCCGTTGCACGATGGGATCACAGATGGTGCCAATGCTTTTTGTAATTGTTTCTCCTGTTTACGATATTTGGCGCGACGATTTTGAAACCAAACCTAAAATAAAAATACAAAAAAAAAAAAAAGAAGAAAGAAACGCACACACGCACAAGATTGAAATTAAAGTTGGGTTCAATTTGATGATTCTTAGCTATATACATATTATATTTGCCCACTGCCGTCAGTTCCCCTACTACCATCGCCCCCCTCCCCCATATACCAATTTCCACTTTGCAGAGAAAAAGAAAAAAAAAAAAAAAAGAAGACAAGAAAACGGATGATGAAAATAAAAATACAGCAAGGAAAAAAAGAAAATAAATAAATAGGTAAAGAAAATTCCTTCTATGCCTCTGCCAGCCTTCTCTCCTCTTGCACTCAAACTCTCTGCCTCGGGAGTCCTTTGGAGTCTGGTCTTAACCTAACATCTTATGAGTGAAAAAATCTACAAAATTGAAATTGAAATAAGTTGACGACGACGACGACGACGACAAAGATGATGATGATGATAAGAATGAGGATGATAATGATGGTACAAGGAGTCTTTTGGTCTGTTTGTCGGTCGCTCGCTCGCTTGCTAGCTAGCTTTACTTTGCTCCTGCTTAGATATTATTAAAGATGGTCCTTCATCTTGTGCCCTGTGTTTCATTTTTTTCTTTTCCTCTTCCACTTCGTCGCTTCGTCGTGGTCGTTGTTGTCGTCCTGATGGCAGCAAAAGAAATTGCCAAGATGAAAGACGCCCATAGACAAGATGAAGATGCTTTTGCCTTTATATAAAGGGATGGAAAATGGAGGCAAATGCCCCGACTGCGGGGGCGGTTTCACTAAGGATAAAGTATGTGGGTGTAAGTGGGTGGGTGTGGATGGCTGTTTGGTTGTTTGTTTGCTTCGCTGCCTCATTTGGTGGAGGATGCGCAAAATTTTCCGACATTTTGAAAGCTGGCCTCGGCTTGCTTTGAGTTACTTAGAATGATAATGATGATTGCTATGATGATAATGATGATGCTGGTGTTCCAGACACTAAGAGCGAAAAGCCGGGGAGGGGGGAAAGGCAGTGCCTGTCTTCACGTTTTTTTTATTTTTGCCTCTTTTTTCTTTTATTTATTTTATCATTATTATTATCTTTGTCCATTGCTATGTGTGTTTGTGTGTGTGTGTGTGTGTCTGTGTGTTTAAATGAAAAATACAGACTTTGGATGCCGTTTTTATTGATACCCTGTACGATAAAGGGTATACACTTAATTTTTAAAATTTTAATATATATAAAAATTTTGAATAAAAAAAAAAGAGGAACTATAATCATATATGTATAAGTAAATTTGTTAAGTAAGATAAAATTAATTTTGCAGTTTTTTTTTTCTCAAACTATGACTTAATAATAATTTAACCAACAGGAGCGCCACAGTGCCAGAGCGTGTGACGTATGTAAGTTAAGGATATTTTGTAAAGGGTATTCGGTTGACTTTACCATTCGGGATAACTAATTTTTTGTTGTTGTCTGGTTCTTTTTCGACATCTTCATCTTGTTTTTTCCCCCATTCTCTTTAATTTTTTTTTTGTTTCTCCTCCTCTCTTTCCTCTTCTACTTTATCATGGTGTTGTTTTTTGGGTTTGGGGGTTGTTTGGTAGTCGCCCAGTTTATGGCTCGTTCGGTTTCATTTGGTTGGCTGCCAGCATAAAAATGCCAAGGACCATGTGTACATGTATTTGTAGTTGTATTTGTATTGCTATATGTATGTATGTGTGTATGTATGTGTGTGTGTGTGTGTGCCCTGCTCTGACTAAATAATGCTCTTAACCATGAGCCATGGAGTTGTCGTTGTCAAGCGAGAGGTAAATATATAGAAAGGGGAGAAAGAGAGAGAGAGAGAGGGAGAGATATAGAGAGAGAGTGAGAAAGGACGAGAGGCTGCGGAGGGTTGAAAATGCGTTTTGTCTGACTGTCTGTCCAACTGTCATGTATATGAGTGTATATGTGTATGTGAGTATGAGTGTGGGCGGAGTAACTCAATTAAGGATCCATTTTATGGCACACACACACACACACACACATCTACAATTATATAGACAGGCAAGAAACACAAAGTTAGGTTTTTATGCCAATTCGAGACTGGCTTTAAGTTTTTCCTTTTTTTTTATCTATCTTTTCTAAACGTTTATTTTTTTTTTATTCAAGCTAAAACAAGGCCTAATTAGATGCATTTAAATTATGACTAAAAAGAATAATCATACGCACACACACACACACACTCAAATGCAGATAGACCGCTCTACGGAAATATGAAAATTAAACGTATTCAAATTTAATTTACTTTCCAACATTTAATCAAATTTTCCTGCCTTGTTTTCGTTGTTGTTGTTGTTGTTGCTGTTGTTTTTCGGTTTTTTCACTTTACTCCGTTTAGATATTGCATATATGTATATATTCATCTATATCTATTTTTGTCCCCTTGTGTTTTGTTTTGTATTTTAGCTAAACTTTTCGTGTGGACAGGCCGAAAAGGTGCATTGACCTAGAAATTAAAATGGCCATCTAATTGACAGGACATGAAATAAAAAGTTGCCCCTTTCGAATGGGATTAAAGGTGTGTGGGCTTAACTTGATCCAAAACTATTTTTCCAACAAATGTTAATGCATATAAATAAACAACAACAAAAAAGAGAATAACAAAAGGGCCATAAAGGAGAAAAAATATTTTTAAAGTTGTAAATTCTATTAAAAAAGTATACAAAAACATTTATTTTATATACATATGTGTAAAAGGAATAAAAGCCTGTCTTTTGGTTATTTTAAAAATGAAACCTATAAAAGCAATTTGATGTAACAAAGGCTTGGTTAAAATACAATTAAACAATTTCTTGAATAACGCATCGGGATTTTGTAAAAGAAAAGAAAAACATTTTCTTTTAAAACATTTATAGTTTACTTTTCTTGGGTTAAAATGTTGTAAGAAAAATAGAGCAAATTGCTTTCCACTCTACTTTTCTTTAATTGTTCAATAATATCTATTCGAATATTAGATATATATGTACATAAGTATGTATGTATGTATGTAATTATTCAATTACTGTCACATATTCATCTCTCTCTTCATTTGTTTCGTTCTTTTCGCTACGTTTTCTTTGCAGAAGAAATTGTGTTGCCTACTTTTCGTTATTTTGTTTGTTTGTTTTCCTATGGAAATTATAATTATTATAATCAACCTGTTCAACTTCAATTGTTTAAGTGCATAATGGGTGTGTGTGCTCCATTAAAATTCTTTTGTCTTAGCATACAAAAAACCAATTTATCAAAAATATTATTCTGAATTGGAATGAATAAATACAAATATAAATAAAGAATTATTTTATATTATGCATCTATGAATGTTTGAGATGTTTAAAGAAGTTTCCCAGACTTTTTTTTTTCCCAATTCTGAATATTTGAGAAGTACGAGATAAATGTACTTTGGTAAGAAATAATGTAAACATATGCGAGAACTGTTTGGTGATGTCTTATTTGTAATAAGGATAACTTTACAGAGGGAAAAAATATGAAAACATAAGTGTATAGGGTAAAAAGTTTGAAATTATTTTTTAAACAAGTTTCTTTTTATAGATAGATATACACAGATTTCTTAATGAAATCGCTTTGATGTTTCTACATTTCACTAAAAAACAGAAATTTTGAGATTTTCCCATTTCTTATTTCATTGTAAGAAAGTTTGTTTTATATTAATCGATATAAATAATGTTCATATTAGGATATCTATGATCAAATAGCTGTACAGCGTTAAAATACATTGAAATTATCCTATGTCCAATAATCCTGAACAATTTATTATTGCCACATCAACTTTCTGATTCCCTCGCCTTTTTAATGCATTATTTTCATATATTTAGCAAAATTTCGTTTTCTGTTTCTGAATCTAATTTATCAAACTTTTTTTTTTTGCTCAGTATTGTCCAATTAATCGAGGTGATTTATAGGTTGTTTCTTTATTTAGACAATCGATTTTTATTTTTACGATGTATTTAAATTTAAAATGGCTAAAATTTGCCAGACATAAAAATAAATAAACAAAAAACTGAATAAAAACAATTTGCAATATATTATATTTTTATATGTTAACAAGAAACATGATAAGAAATATAAATAATATAATTATTAAAAAAATAATAATCTGTTTGCCCATCAGACATGGAGAACATTTTATCATTCAATGTATTTTCATAAATTAAAAAATTAAAAAAAGAAAATGATAAGTTTTCATATTAAGATAACTTTCTAATCCCTTTGACTCTGATGTCATTTTCCAACACTAACTACGGTCCTATAAAATTTAATCATAATAAAAGTAAATTGAATTTTTGGCTGAATGAGATATTTTAAATTGAAATTTAATCAATATTGAAAAAGTTGTTTGAGGTGCTGGCGATATGTCATTTTTGTGCAAGATCTTTAAGATTTTACATATTTTGCTTTTATTTTCACATTCGAGCAGAGCAGTAAACATAACCTAAAACTATTCAAGGAAAGAACTTACAATTAAAATAATTTTATCAATTTGTATTGAATTTTCAACAAAGAGATCTCATTCGTCAATGTATATAAATTGAGAATTCCGTAACAATTAAATGACTTAAATAAAATTGAAATTGTATCTCAATGTGGCTTTAAGACTGAAACACATTTTATTTACTGTGAATCATAAAATAATTATTAAAAAGAAGATACGAATCAAATACGTATGTAGATACATAAATATATACATTTCAATTAAAATGTAATCCTCTATTTAGGATCTGATCTTTGAGGATGCAGTTGCACACCCCCTTCACCACCTTCATGTCATGTTTTTAGTCTAATATCTGATTTTTCATTTCTAACAACTGTTTGCGATCAAATGACAGACAAAAAGGGATGTATGAAAGGGCAGGAGGAGGAGGAGGAGGATGCTATTAGTGCAGCATAAACCATATTTTTCTACAAATGTTCAAATATTTACAAACCCAAACCTGAATTCAAAGGCAAAACCGTACCCAATCCTATTGCCCACCCCTGTTCAGCAACCGCAGCCCTAATAATATATTTTCATTTTCCTTCATCTAACGTCCCCCATCTAGCCCTTCCGTTCCTTTACAGTCCGTTCACCCGCTGCTGGTAATTTGACGAGTGCGCTTACAACTTGACTCTGGCACTCACTTAGCACTGCAACAACATCATAATTTCTCTGTGTGTGTGTGCGTATGTGTGTGTGTGTGTGTGTGCCTTGGTGTTGACAAATTTATTGCAAATTTGATGCTCTCGTTTGAGTTGAGGAGTGGAAGGAGATTGACGGGTCAGGGCAAAGGCGTTTCTAACGCACATCTGCTTGGAAAATCCATCAGCTTGGTGAAAAAAAAACTAAAAGAAGCAAAAATTGCATTGCATATAGACAGGCGCATTAGGATTCACTTGTTTGTTGTTACTGTTGTCGTTGTTGCTCTGCTAATTAGATGTACACTGAAAGAAATAGCTACAAATATTTCCCAAAAAGATATTTTATTGGATCATAAAAAGAGAGTGCCTTACAAGTAAATAATATTAAGCAAAAGCGATAAATGAAAACCGTTAATTACATCGAATGGAATGTTGATTAGAAAAGGAGTAAAATAATTAAAAAAATCTTTGGTTGATCTACAAGATAACAATTTTTGCTATAAAGTGTTCGGTTTAGATTTCAATCTTGTAAACTAAATGTTAATAAATATATTAATATTCTTTATAAATATAAATGCCAAACAGGATTCAAAACAATTCCCGATAACATCTCACATTTGAGCAATCGATCGACGGCAACAACATGTGTATTCAGATCAGGCAATCTACTCCTAGCTTTTAGCTAGATCTTCATTATATTCGTAGGAAAAATTAATACACTTTTCGGAATTATTTCGTTTCTATAAAAATCGAGAAAATGGCATACTCATTTCGTCACTAGATTGTTTTTATAACAGATAAGAGTACATAAAAAAATACTATTTTAATAACTTAAAAATAATAGAAACTTTTATATATTTTGTTAGTTCTATTCCCTTAGGAACTCTTTTGCAATTAAGCAAGCGAATTTTGAGTTTATTCAAAGACTTTTCCCACTTTTAAAATACTTTTCACAATAGTAAGTTATTATTTTTGACTAAGAAAGTGAAATCAATGGATTATTGATAAAGTTTTTTGCTCCATTTAATGGATTTTTAATTATTCATATATCTGATACTATAACCTCTGTACCAGTTTCCTTTATATTGAATGTAATTCTATACCACAAAAGATGACAAAAAAAAAAAAAACTAGAATAGAATAATAATTCGAGACATGGGTAAGGATAAAAAAATCCTCCCCTCTTGATAGCCTGCCACCCGTTGTTCACTCACTTGTTTCACAGTCATGATAAAACTATAAATTAATTATTACCACGGCGCACTTGAAAGAGCAACAGATTCAGAGAGTGTACAAGACCGAATAAGTTGGAAGGGGGGTGGTAACTCCCCGGGGGACCTTTTTCGTTTTCCCATTTTCAAAAAATTCTTTCTTCTTCTTTGTTTTTTTTTTTTTTTTTGCTAGGACGTCGAGAGAGCACTTTAGGGCAACACCCGAAATCGGTATTTGAAGCAGTCGATTGGAATAATCGCCCATGCTAATCGCTAACCGAGATCAGAGGCAAAATGCATCCATTGAAACCATTGAAAAGATTTTGCCCTAATTTGGTACGTTGAAACAACTGTTGACATATATGTATGTATGTTTGAGATCAAGCAAATAGCATAATCTATTCAAATATTTATATATGTATGTATATATAGAAATAGAGCTCCATCTCATAGATTCCCCCCAGTGTCCATTTTAATATTACTCACTTGAATTCGCGCCTCATTCAGTTTTGTTGTGCGTGCCAGCTCTTCGCGACAGTAAATATCCGGATAATGCGATTTGGCGAATGCAGCTTCCAGTTCCGCTAATTGTTCCTGAAATTAAGGGGATTTTAATTAGGCTAATTTGTTGTGCGTTTTGTTTCTTTTTTTTTTTTTTGTTTTAAGTAAGCATCTCATTGGAGCGAGTTTCCCTCATTTTCCATGTTCTATGTATTTGGCTCTTTCATTTGAAATAATATGACAATTGTGTATGTTGCATACTTTTGGGCAAATTGAGAACATTTCAATTGCATATATACACTAAGTTTTTTACAAAGGAAGCGCTAAACTAATAAAAATTCGAAGTTTATCAAAGGTCTCACATTAAGGTTTCTTTTAAAATGAACCGAATCAACTTTTATAATTTTAAATTTAGCGTTTCCTAGTTATTAACTAATGGAAAGCGTAATTACTAATTGAAACTCTAATTTGCTGCAAATTGCGATATCTGAAAGTAAATGCCAAGCATTCAATGTGATCAAAAGATTTATACTACATATTTAAATTTTAATTGTCCGATGACTTTCTAATAACCTTATCCTGCCAACGATATATCTGTTTATAGAAGTAAATATCCATCATTAAGTAAATCCCAGCTGAGTCCTCTATAAGATCAACTAAAATCTTGATTAAATATTTGGTTTAAAAACATACGAAAATTGGTAAAATCGCTCGCTTTTTCATTAAATTAATTTGTATTAAATTAAACATTAAAATAGTTGAGTTTCGCTATTTTATATTAATTTTAGTTGTTCATATTACGTTCTGAATTTAATCAAATCGGAATCGATACTTGCAATCGAGACTTATTCAAGTTCCCTTCGAAATATAATAACGAGGTTTTATTAGGAAGGATTCGGATGAAGTTTGTTTGGTATTATCTTTCTTTGAAATTGTTTGAGCAGTATTCCATTTAATCAAAGTTATAAATTTCAATTGCATATAAAATAGCTATACTCTTAAGGGATTGAAATGAAAACTTTTACTAGTCAGTACTGTAATTGAAATACTAACAGATTACTAAGAAAAAATAAATGAAAGAAGTGCATCAAAAACTACAACTAATTAATAGCATAGCGACAAGAAATAAAACTAGTTATGTTTAGGAAAATCTAGTTCCGTTTCCTCCTTTGTATTATAATAATTAGCAAGCCAGTTTAAAGAGTAACGATTGAAATATTTACGAGTACTGAGTCCACATGGAAAATTTGAACGGTTAATTAAGATATTTACTAACACTAGCATTAACATAACAGCAGTCAAAAGGCTTATGTTAACAGAGAGGCAATTACTTTTTAAATTGCGAATAAAAAAAAAATAATAAGACTCTAAGTGATTAAAATATAAACATAAACATAAACAAAAATTCAATTATAAATTTTATAATATTTTATTGCATATAAAAAAAATATTTAACTTGTTGTTGTTCTTTAAGTTTTCTGTATGCATTTTGATAGTTCTTTTCTGTTGTGTATCTGTGATCGATGTGTCATAACATCATCATTATCATTATCCGAAACTAACTAACTATTTGACTAACTAACTGACATAACTGTGTCGTCTAGGTCTATTAGACTTTGTAGTTGTTGTTGTTGTTGTTTTGTGGCATCCACTGGCCCGGAGAAGTTGAAAATGCTAAAGTTTTAATTACACGAGGTAACCTTCATGAAATCTAATTAAAATTTCTCACTCTCTCTCTATATACATATATATATATATATATATATATTGTATATAGTTGGGTGTTGGAGGAGGAAGAGATGGGAGAGGGGAGGAGATGGAACCTAGTAGACGTTACTACAAGATGCTGATGCTGCTGCTCTTGACGATGATGATGGTAATGCCAAAATGATGCTGACCTGTGTGAATGTGGTTCGATGTCTTCGCCTGGCTGGAGTTGGGCAGGATGCTGTGGTTGGAGTATGACCGGCATGTTGACTCAGCGATGATAATCCACTTCCGGGTGATGTAATACCGGCGGAAACAGTTGATA